>JABUOV010000187.1:47500-60000 GCA_025617405.1 Perca schrenkii
ATATCTTTGCAGAAAGTTGAAAAATGTTGGGTTTACTTCACACAAGAGCAGCCGTTTCATTCATTCATTCCTACCAGCATTACACTACTAAATAAATTAGGGAAAATAATATGATCCTTTCTGTGTAATAATACTGCACGTTGGTATAATATTAAAATGCCACTGATGATGATGCACCTTACTATTGATAGCCCATTGGTGCCAACGACACTGCACTTTGCTATTTTTTATTTATGATGTGGAGATATTCGGGATTGTGTATTGTGGTTGTGCGGGGGGGAAGGGAGGGGTTGGTGGTCTTGTTGTTATCCGTTGTCTGTGGTCTGTTGTCTGTGGTCTGTTGTCTGTGGTCTGTTGTCTGTCTATTTGATGAGCTGTATGGTGCAAGATGAATTTCCGAAATGATCAATAAATGTCTATCTATCTATCTACAGTACAGGCCAAAAGTTTGGACACACCTTCTCATTCAATGTGTTTCCTTTTTATTTTCATGACTATTTACATTGTAGATTCTCACTGAAGGCATCAAAACTATGAATGAACACATATGGAATTATGTACTTCACAAAAAAGTGTGAAATAACTGAAAACATGTCTTATATTTTAGATTCTTCAAAGAAGCCACCCTGTTTTTTCTCTTTTTCATCAAACCACAGTTGTTGCAAGTTCTGCAATTTCGCATAAAATTGCATAAATATCCCGCATATTCCATCACATTGTTTAACCCTTGTGTCGTCTTCGGGTCAAATTTGACCCGTTTTCAAAGTTGCTTTATCAGAAATATGGGTTTCTTTCAATCAAATTAACCAAAAATAGCATGGGTGGTTCCCAATTAAGTTCTTCACAAGTAAATTAATGATCACTGCTTTCATAGAATTTTGGGTGTTTTATTTAATTTTATAGCATTCGTGTTCTTCCCGGGTCAATTTTGACCCGGTGGTGCAATGGGGCACTTTTGCGCTCAACAGCAGATGAACACACACACACACACGTACATGAATGCACATGTGGAGACACACAAACACCCCCACACACATACACACACACACATACACCCCCCACCCCCACAAACGCACACATTCATACAAACAGCAGCTGAGAACTACCTCATGTAATTGTTGACATTATTGTGCTTTCCAGCACATGGAAATGCACCCAAACACACACAGACACATGGACAACAAACATGCACATGTACACGTGTGTGCGCGCACATGCATTCACACACACACACACACACACACACACTCACAACATACTGAAATTGGGCAATGGATCATTATGATTTTCAGGAGATGAACACACACGCGTGCACATGCTTGCATGCACACACACACACACACACACACACACACACACACACACAGTACACACACACACACACACACAGACACACACACACACACACACAGTACACACACACACACACACACACACACACACACACACACACACACACAGTACACACACACACACACAGACACACATACACACACAGTACACACACACAGTACACATACACACACAGTAGCTGAGACCTGCAAAAGATTACACTATTGTGCTTTTCATCACATGAACGCACGCACACAAACACACACACGCATGCATACACACACACACACACACACACATGCCCACACACACACACACACACACACACACACTCACACACACCCGTTGCAGTGGATCACACTACTGTTCTTTTCAGCAGATGAACACGCACACATGTACACATGCAGATGTGCACATGCACGCACACGCACATGCATGCCCACACACACACACACATGCACACAGACACACACACACACACACACACACACACAAACACACACATACACACTCAGAAACAGCTGAGACCTGCAATATACTGTCCTGACATAAAAATGTACACAGACACATATGCACACACAGACATGTGCGCGTATGTACACGCACACAAACACGCACACACACACACCCATACACACCCCCACACACACACACACAAATACAAACATACAGACACAACTTCTAAACTACAGTTTTGTAAACTTGTTGTTATAACACCTTTGATGTGTCTTTTCCTAAAAGGGGCCAAGTAAACTTTCCGTAGATTATTTTTTTCCTTTTTGGTAACTCTCCTTTGTTTGTGAATACAATTGCATTTGTTAATTTTAACCCGGGAATATAATAATTGTCACATACCAGCCATTAATCCAAACACAACTTTCTCAATATCTCAGATCTCAACTGATTTTACTCAGAAGGTAGGTATCATTTTATGTAAATGAGGTCTGTTGACCATAAATAGAACAGAATAAGTGTAAAACTAGTTGAGATGAATTGGAATGAAGTTGAATAAAAGTGATAACACAGATTTGAGTGATTAATTATAATTGCCTATGCTTTATAAACACGTAAAGCAGGTCAGGTCACTTTTTGCCCAGGAAGACACCAGGTGTGATTATTGGCTGCCATTCAAAATAATAAAATGGTTTCAAAACCATATCCTGACTAATCACTACCATATACCAGTCAGTGATTATCCACAAACATAGGTTCGTCTGATCTTAACTATAATGAAAATAATTCATAATTTATGCTTATTTTACCCTAAAATGAGGTATTATTTCATGTAAATGAAGTTTATTCACCATAAATTCCAGAAATAAGTGTAAAACTAGTGGTAATGAGTTGGAATGAAGTTGTTAAGAAGGTGTAAAATAGAATTGGGTGATAATTCATACTTTATGCTTTATTAATAGCCAAAACAGTCCGGGTCAATTTTGACCCGGGAGGACAACAAGTGTGATTATTGGCTGCCATTAAAAAAATTGTAATAGTTTCAAAACAGTATTTTCACTAAACTTTGACTTATACCAGTCTGTGATAACCCATCAACATATGTTCCCGTTGATCTCAACAGTTAGTCAAAATAATTCATAATTTCAGCTTTTTTTAACTCAGAAATTAGGTATAATTTGATATAAATGCGTTTTTTTGACCATATATAAAAGAAATAAGTGTAAAATTAGTGGTAATATGTTGGAAAGAAGTTGTTAAGAAGATGTAACACAGAATTGGGTGATAATTTATACTTCATGCTTTATAAACTGGCAAAACAGACCGGGTCAGTTTTGACCCGGGAGGACAACTAGTGCATGGTCGACGGGAGGAAAACACAAGGGTTAAAAAAACGTGCCGCATAATCAAGGATTTTTGCCTTGCAACAATCACAAAAAAACTCAAAGAAACATTTTTCTGGAAGGACTGTTTCTATACTTGTTATGACGTTGTATTCTTTTCTGTGTTGTTGTCTTGCTGTTTGTCTTTTTAATTTGACTCAACACCGGGCAATGCATACGAGGCTCGCCCCTCTATAACCGCCATACATATTATTTCTGTTATTATGTAACATATTTTTGTTAAATTTATTTAATCATTCATGAATACGGAGTGTCGATGTTAATTAGGAACTAAAGTACATTTTGCGTTGCACGTGGACACTTTTTAAGGTGCAATAGGAGAAACACACGTGAAGTGAGAAGTTATTCTCTGCGGGTGAATGACAAGAGTTACTCATGTTTTGAGCAGAGAAGTAAAGATGGTTTTTCATTTATTTTTTTAACCGGGTATTTGCAAGTGAACTCGTTCCCTCTTGGTTATATGCAGCCAGCGAGGTACTGTATGTGCATTACGTTCATATGTCCCGATTGTATTTGTATTTACCTCTTTATAGTGTATGTGAACGTGTTTATCTTTAATATTGTCACACTGTAGTTTGACGGTGGATTTCACTGGTGAATTGCCAATGATGGTATGTGATGGTGGAGAAAAGGACAACAAGAGCAATAAATCCATCAGTAACCAGAACCATTGTCAAGTCCTACTCTTGTTCAACTTCCAAAGGACACAGGGACAACTCAGATTTCAGACTCAATCACTTTTATTTTTATTTTGCTTTGTCAGTTGATTGGTGTGTTCAATGAATCAGGTTGTAAACCTTTAAAGACAGAGAACAATAGTTACCATTTTAATTAAACATTTTTAATGAACTTAAGTCTGTTTAAACATTTAACTAAACATTTTTAATGAACTTAAATTAGTCTAAACATTTCAATTAAACATTTTTAATGAACTTAAGTCAGTCTCTAAATAATCCTTAAAGGAACACGCCGACTTATTGGGAATTTAGTCTTATTCACCGTAACCCCCAGAGTTAGACAAGTCCATACATACCCTTCTCATCTCTGTGCGTGCTGTAATGCTGTCTGACGGCTCCAGCGGCATCAGGCCAGCACAGAACCTGCAGGTGACTGGTTCCAGTAATCCTACTGCTCCCAATAAGTGACAAAATAACACCAACATGTTCCTATTTACATGTTGTGATTTATAGAGTCACTGCGTGTACAAAAAACAACGTAACATAAGACACAGCCGTCTTCTAACTGTAAACAAACCGGGAACTATATTCTCAGGTGGAAGAATATAGTACTTGGGCGGAGTGATATGCTCGCAGCAAGCCTGTCTGAGAATATAGTTCCCGGTTTGTTTACTGTTAGAAGACGGCTGTGTCTCGTGTTACGTTGTTTTTTGTACACGCTGTGACTCTACAAATCACAACATGTAAATAGGAACATGTTGGAGTTATTTTGTCACTTTTGTCACAATTTGGAGCAGCAGGCTAGTTGGAACCAGTTACCTGAAGGATCTGTGCTAGGCTAAGCTAATGCTGGAACCGTCAGGCAGCGTTACAGCACGCACGGAGATGAGAAGGGTATGTATGGACTTGTCTAACTCTGGGGGTTACAGTGAATAAGCTAAATTCCCAATAAGTCGGCGTGTTCCTTTAAATGAATTAACCACTTAAGACTGTACATGAAATAAAGAAAAGGTTATTTCATGAACTTCCAAATTCTTTTGCAAAGGTTTAACATTTGTACTAAACTTTTGTATTTTATACCTTTACTTCTTCAAACTGAAATATTATTTTAGCACAAACCCATTTACCACAAAATCAATTAAGTCATTGCTAGGATGTGTTCCTTTACCAAATTACATAGCAGTTAAACACAACTCGAACATATTAAACAGTGTAGTTCTTTGAGGCTCATTCCTGGGATTCAGCTCAACAACCATGGTGTTGTTTATTTCCTGGAGGGAGTGATACCCTCGATGACCCAAAAAAACAAGACGCTGGGCAGAGACTTCAGGCATCGGCGGAGAGAACAACATGAAGGAGAAGGAGCAGAGAGGAGCACACACACATGGCTTATTTACACCGCTGAATGGATTCATCAGATGATGAAACGCTGTGAAACGAGAGGATTCGTCGTCATTAACACATCATTAGCACGCTCCTTTCAAACTACCCACAAGCGCAACGTAGGAAAGCTTTTTTGCACACCTCTTTTGTTGGGCAGGTGCGTAGGATATGATCGACACGGACCATTATCATCATCATCATCAACGTTTTTATTCCAGACTCAAGGTCCATTCAAAAGACACAGACATGACATACAACATACCTTAAAAACAAATGAAAAAAAATACAAAGAAAGAAATTTCTTCATGCAAGCAATAATTTATTTAGAAAAATACAACTACCCACAAGAAAAGCACGGTCAGGCATCCGTCCTGACTCCATGCACGGTTTCAATTGATTTTGATTGATCTTATTGTTTTATTGTATGTCTGTCTTCCCATATTTTATGTCTCCTAATTTATCTTATTTGTACCGGAGGGAAACCCGTTCTCACTCCCAACTTGTAACCCTAACTCTAACCCAACTGTCCCGTTCTTCTTTACCTAAACCCAACTGTCCCGTTCTTCTTTACCTAAACCCAACTGTCCCGTTCTTCTTTACCTAAACCCAACTGTCCCGTTCTTCTTTATCTAAACCCAACTGTCCTGTTCTTCTTTACTCTAAACCCAACTGTCCCGTTCTTCTTTACCTAAACCCAACTGTCCCGTTCTTCTTTACCTAAACCCAACTGTCCCGTTCTTCTTTACCTAAACCCAACTGTCCCGTTCTTCTTTATCTAAACCCAACTGTCCCGTTCTTCTTTACCTAAACCCAACTGTCCCGTTCTTCTTTACTTAAACCCAACTGTCCCGTTCTTCTTTACCTAAACCCAACTGTCCCGTTCTTCTTTACCTAAACCCAACTGTCCCGTTCTTCTTTACCTAAACCCGACTGTCCCGTTCTTCTTTATCTAAACCCGACTGTCCCGTTCTTCTTTATCTAAACCCGACTGTCCCGTTCTTCTTTATCTAAACCCAACTGTCCCGTTCTTCTTTATCCAAACCCAACTGTCCTGTTCTTCTTTATCTAAAACCAACTGTCCCGTTCTTCTTTATCTAAACCCAACTGTCCCGTTCTTCTTTATCTAAAACCCAACTGTCCCGTTCTTCTTTATCTAAACCCGACTGTCCCGTTCTTCTTTATCTAAACCCAACTGTCCTGTTCTTCTTTATCTAAAACCCAACTGTCCCGTTCTTCTTTATCTAAACCCAACTGTCCCGTTCTTCTTTATCCAAACCCAACTGTCCCTGTTCTTCTTTATCTAAAACCCAACTGTCCCGTTCTTCTTTATCTAAAACCCAACTGTCCCGTTCTTCTTTATCTAAACCCAACTGTCCCGTTCTTCTTTATCTAAACCCAACTGTCCCGTTCTTCTTTATCTAAACCCAACTGTCCCGTTCTTCTTTATCCAAACCCAACTGTCCTGTTCTTCTTTATCTAAAACCAACTGTCCCGTTCTTCTTTATCTAAACCCAACTGTCCCGTTCTTCTTTACCTAAACCCAACTGTCCCGTTCTTGTTTACCTAAACCCAACTGTCCCGTTCTTTATCTAAACCCAACTGTCCCATTCTTCTTTACCTAAACCCAACTGTCCCGTTCTTCTTTATCCAAACCCAACTGTCCTGTTCTTCTTTATCTAAACCCAACTGTCCCGTTCTTCTTTACCTAAACCCAACTGTCCCGTTCTTCTTTATCTAAACCCAACTGTCCCATTCTTCTTTATCTAAACCCAACTGTCCTGTTCTTCTTTATCTAAACCCAACTGTCCCATTCTTCTTTATCTAAACCCAACTGTCCCATTCTTGTAAATGTACCTTTTATAAGCCCAACCACCATCTTTTCCTTAATCTAACTGCATCAAAAGGGACGCCAATAGTCCCGACCCAGTGCGTTAAGATAAAGCACGTTTAGATCTGACAATAAAGGAGACTTTTAGCGCCAATAACAACACCAAAGGCACCTGACCAAGAGTCCATATTTTACACGATGGGACTGAGAATCTGTTGCTGAGAGAGTCCAGCAGAAACGATTAAACACACAACAGTTTGGATCCAGTTTCTAAAACATCTTGATCTTGATACTTCTTGCAGCGCTGGTCCGGAGGTGTTGGTCGACCCCTGTCCTGACATGGAAGCTGGTGTTCCTGTTTCAACGTCTCCAAGCGCCTCAGGAACATTTAGCTCTTTTCTCTCAGTTAATGTTCCTCTCCTCCCAGCAATAATCTACGACACCTCGGCCTCTCGCGCCGGCTTTGAAGTGTCACTGCTAGGTGTTAGTTTACGACCCACTGCTGCAGATAAGATTCCTGAATGGGCCGTAAATTAAAAAGCTGGAGGCGAAAATACACAGAGGTTGTTAAAGCTGACAGAGTCTGTTATCAGGAGTCACATTCTCCAAATACAAGAAGAAGAAACAACTTCTGTAACCTGCAGCAGGCTGCTTTGATAACACCTGCTCATGGAAGAAATAATATAACATATGAACTAAAAAAGCAATCACTGGAACAGTGATTACCAACCCAGTCTCACTCCAAACTCGTAAAATATGGACGCTTGGGCCGTGGCTATCAGTGTCTGATACAACGCAAAAATCACCCTTTAGTAGAGAGACAGCAGTAGAGAGTAGTATGTAGAGAGACAACAGTAGAGAGTAGTATGTAGAGAGACAACAGTAGAGAGTAGTATGTAGAGAGACAACAGTAGAGAGTAGTATGTAGAGAGACAGCAGTAGAGAGTAGTGTGTAGAGAGACAGCAGTAGAGAGTAGTATGTAGAAAGACAGCAGTAGAGAGTAGTATGTAGAGAGACAACAGTAGAGAGTAGTATGTAGAGAGACAGCAGTAGAGAGTAGTATGTAGAGAGACATCAGTAGAGAGTAGTATGTAGAGAGACAACAGTAGAGAGTAGTATGTAGAGAGACAACAGTAGAGAGTAGTATGTAGAGAGACATCAGTAGAGAGTAGTATGTAGAGAGACAGCAGTAGAGAGTAGTATGTAGAGAGACAACAGTAGAGAGTAGTATGTAGAGAGACAGCAGTAGAGAGTAGTATGTAGAGAGACAGCAGTAGAGAGTAGTATGTAGAGAGACAACAGTAGAGAGTAGTATGTAGAGAGACAGCAGTAGAGAGTAGTATGTAGAGAGACAACAGTAGAGAGTAGTATGTAGAGAGACAACGGTAGAGAGTAGTATGTAGAGAGACAACAGTAGAGAGTAGTATGTAGAGAGACAACAGTAGAGAGTAGTATGTAGAGAGACAACAGTAGAGAGTAGTATGTAGAGAGACATCAGTAGAGAGTAGTATGTAGAGAGACAGCAGTAGAGAGTAGTATGTAGAGAGACAGCAGTAGAGAGTAGTATGTAGAGAGACAGCAGTAGAGAGTAGTATGTAGAGAGACAGCAGTAGAGAGTAGTATGTAGAGAGACAACAGTAGAGAGTAGTATGTAGAGAGACAACAGTAGAGAGTAGTATGTAGAGAGACAGCAGTAGAGAGTAGTATGTAGAGAGACATCAGTAGAGAGTAGTATGTAGAGAGACAGCAGTAGAGAGTAGTATGTAGAGAGACAGCACTAGAGAGTAGTATGTAGAGAGACAACAGTAGAGAGTAGTATGTAGAGAGACATCAGTAGAGAGTAGTATGTAGAGAGACAGCACTAGAGAGTGTATGTAGAGAGACAACAACCCTATATTCCCACATTTCTCAGATTGTTTTCCAAAATTAGGCCCTCTCTTCCCACATTTCCTGTTTCATAAATTTTTTTCAGATTGTATCCCCCTAACCCGAAGGGTGGGAGGATAGGGCTTAAATTGAAGGGAAATGTAGGAACACAAGACCTAATTTTGAAAATGTCCTAGATGTGTCCTAAATGTGGGACCATAGGGCTGAGGGACCATAGAGCTGTGGGACCATAGGGCTGTGGGAACATAGGGCTGTGGGAACATAGGGGCCTAATTTTAAGAGAAATCTTAGAAATGTGGAAACATATAGGGCTGATCTCGTAGGGTTGACCTTTTGGTGCTTTCCCATATAATAATAACACATACCGACTGATTATTAAAGCTCTCCATCTTAAAACTCAGTGTTGGAGATGTAAATCAGTTTATATCTGCAGTCTTTCTGTGAGTTCAGGAGTTCACCGAGACAGTTCACGGCAGCGTTGAGCGCACCTGACGGCTGCAGGGAGCCCCTCACCTTCCCCCTTCCCCCTTCCCCGTTCCCCCTTCCCAATCATCATCGTGCACAGGTGCGTTATGGGAAGGCGGCGCTGCCTGCCACCAACCGTATAGAGAGGGCAGGGTAGTTAGTGGGCGTGTGAAAAGAAAACGACACTAATTTATTGGCAATAAAAAAACTCCCTCCTCCCCCGTGCTGATTTGTCGTTCCCAGGCAGCGCTTTGCTCAGCAGCTTCCTACCTCCCTCCCATGCCTCCCACGACTAATTGTCAGACATGCGGGGGGAGGAAGCTGCCACTGCAACCACCGCAGCTAATAAGCATCAGAAGAAGAGTCTAACTGATGAACAGCGAGATGCACAGAGCAGCTATTTATTGCTGTCTGCAGCACGGTGACTGCTGCTGTATAAGAGAGTGAAGATCCTCGTAGGGAGGAGAGGTCAGGGGGGGAATGTTTGGCTCCTAAAATCAGTCCTTCCAGAAAAATGCTTTTTTTGTGATTGTTGCGGGCAAAAATCCTTGATTATGTGGCACGTTTTCTGAAAAAATGCGATGGAATATGCCTGATGTTTGTGCAATTTTATGCGATGAATTTGCGGGAACTTGCAAAAATTGCAATTTGATAAAAAAGAGAAATAAAAGTGATACAGTACAGGCCAAAAGTTTGGACACACCTTCTCATTCAATGCGTTTCCTTTTTATTTTCATGACTATTTACATTGTAGATTCTCACTGAAGGCATCAAAACTATGAATGAACACATATGGAATTATGTACTTAACAAAAAAGTGTGAAATAACTGAAAACATGTCTTATATTTTAGATTCTTTTAAAGTAGCCACCCTTTGCTTTTTTTGGTAACTCTGCAAACCCTTGGTGTTCTCTCAATGAGCTTCATGAGGTAGTCACCTGAAATGGTTTTACCTTCACAGGTGTGCTTTGTCAGGGTTCATTAGTGGAATTATTTCCCTTATTAATAAAAAAGCAAAGGGTGACTACTTTGAAGAATCTAAAATATAAGACATGTTTTCAGTTATTTCACACTTTTTTGTTAAGTACATAATTCCATATGTGTTCATTCATAGTTTTGATGCCTTCAGTGAGAATCTACAATGTAAATAATCATGAAAATAAAAAGGAAACGCATTGAATGAGAAGGTGTGTCCAAACTTTTGGCCTGTACTGTATTATTGGACTTTTTTGCAACGAAAATGCGGGGATTATGAAATCATGCAAAGCCCCGCATATTTTGTGCGGAAATCGGTAATTTATGCGGCGAAAGTGCAGCGTATTTGAAAAAAATGTGCGGACTTTGGCTGATTATGTGTTGAATTATGCGATCGCATAATCACGTTTTTCTGAAGGGACTGTAAAACACAGAACTTATAGAGTTTCTAATCTTAACCTGCTGTTTTGGTGTCTTAATTTAACCGTCAACTTATACGGTGCTCTGGAAGAGACAAAAAAGCAACGTAAAGGTCAAAAACAGGTTGAAAAAAGCAACCAAAATGTTTAAATGTATGTTGACCCATTCGCTCGCATGCATGCATGCACGCACCTACACACACACACACACACGCACGCACGCACGCACGCACGCACGCACGCACGCACGCACGCACGCACGCACACACACACACACACACACACACACACACACACACACACACACAGGGGAAAGCCTTGTTATTTGGGTCACACATGAAATCAAACAGATTCACCTCTAGCGGAGTGGGATGATTTATTCAGACGCTGGCAGCCACTCGGCTCAGAGACAGATTGTGTTCTTGGTGATCTGCCCGATGGCGCCGAAGGGAAACTGAGACACGGACACACAGAGACACAGAGACACAGAGAGACAGAGACACAGAGACACAGAGAGACAGAGACACAGAGAGACAGATACACAGAGAGACAGAGACACAGAGACACAGAGACACAGACACAGAGAGACAGAGAGACACAGAGAGACAGACACAGAGACATAGAGACAGGGATACAGAGAGACAGAGAACCAAAGACACAGAGACAGAGACACAGAGAGACAGACACAGAGAGACACAGAGACAGAGACAGACACAGAGACACAGAGACACAGAGACACAGAGACACAGAGAGACAGAGAGACAGACACAGAGACACAGAGAGACAGAAAGAAAGACACAGAGACAGAGACAGAGAGACAGAGAGAAAGACACAGAGACAGAGACAGAGACAGAGACACAGAGACACACAGAGAAACAGAGACAGAGACACAGAGACACACAGAGACACACAGAGAAACAGAGACAGAGACAGAGAGACATAGAGACAGAGAGACACAGACACAGAGACTAAGAGACAGAGAGACAGAGACACAGAGACACAGAGACACAGATACAGAGAGACAGAGACAAGGAGACAGAGACACAGAGACACAGAGAGACAGAGACAAGGAGACGAGACAGAGACAGAGACAGAGACAGAGACAGAGAGACAGAGAGACAGAGACAGAGACAGAGAGACAGAGACACAGAGACAGAGACACACAGAGAAACAGAGACAGAGAAACAGAGATAGAGAGATAGAGAGATAGAGAGACACAGAGACACAGAGACAGAGACAGAGAGACAGAGACACAGAGAGACAGAGACATAGAGACACAGAGACACAGAGACATAGAGACATAGAGACAGAGACACAGAGACACAGACACAGAGACACAGACACAGAGACACAGACACAGAGACAAGAGATATAGAGACTCATAGGCTACGTTCACACTGCAAGTCTTATTGTGCTTAAATCAGATTTTTTGCTCAGATCCAATTTTTCTGTTTGTCTGATCACATAACCTTTTTTAAATGTGGCCTATATCAGATTCCAGTGGGAACTTTTTGCAGTTTTGAAATGACCCGCATGCGTAAAAGACCAAAACCAAAGACATCAGACTCAGCACGCTGTCGCACTAAAGTTAGGGAGGTTACGGAGGAAGTCAGCATTTGCTCTTTTATTTCTAAATGTTTTGTGTAATTGGCAGCCGTAACATTAATGAGCAAGGTG
>JABUOV010000187.1:72500-79162 GCA_025617405.1 Perca schrenkii
AAGCAGCAGGGTTCAGCAGGAAGCAGCAGGGTTCAGCAGGAAGCTGCAGGATTCAGCAGGAAGCAGCAGGGTTCAGCAGGAAGCAGCAGAGTTCAGCAGGAAGCTGCAGGGTTCAGCAGGAAGCTGCAGGGTTCAGCAGGAAGCAGCAGGGTTAAGCAGGAAGCTGCAGGGTTCAGCAGGAAGCAGCAGGGTTCAGCAGGAAGCAGCAGGGTTCAGCAGGAAGCAGCAGGGTTCAGCAGGGTTCAGCAGGAAGCAGCAGGAAGCAGCAGGGCTCAGCAGGAAGTAACAGGAAGCAGCAGGGTTCAGCAGGAAGCAGCAGGGTTCAGCAGGGTTCAGCAGGAAGCAGCAGGGTTCAGCAGGAAGCTGCAGGGTTCAGCAGGAAGCAGCAGGGTTAAGCAGGAAGCTGCAGGGTTCAGCAGGAAGCAGCAAGGTTCAGCAGGAAGCAGCAGGTTTCAGCAGGAAGCAGCAGGGTTGAGCAGGAAGCAGCAGGGTTCAGCAGGAAGCTGCAGGGTTCAGCAGGAAGCTGCAGGGTTCAGCAGGAAGCAGCAGGGTTCAGGAGGAACCAACAGGGTTCAGCAGGAAGTCACAGGAAGCAGCAGGGTTCACCAGGAAGCAGCAGGGTTCAGCAGGAAGCAGCAGGGTTCAGGAGGAAGCAGCAGGGCTCAGCAGGAAGTAACAGGAAGCAGCAGGGTTCAGCAGGAAGCAGCAGGGTTCAGCAGGGTTCAGCAGGGTTCAGCAGGAAGCAGCAGGGTTCAGCAGGAAGCTGCAGGGTTCAGCAGGAAGCAGCAGGGTTCAGCAGGAAGCTGCAGCGTTCAGCAGAAAGCAGCAGGGTTCAGCAGGGTTCTGCAGGGTTCAGTAGGAAGCTGCAGGGTTCAGCAGGAAGCAGCAGGGTTCAGCAGGAAGCTGCAGGGTTCAGCAGGAAGCAGCAGGGTTCAGCAGGAAGCTTCAGGGTTCAGCAGCAAGCAGCAGGGTTCAGCAGGAAGCTGCAGGGTTGAGCAGGAAGCTGCAGGGTTCAGCAGGAAGCAGTAGGGTTCAGCAGGGTTCTGCAGGAAGCAGCAGGACGCAGCAGGGTTCAGCAGGATGCAGCAGGGTTCAGCAGGAAGCAGCAGGGTTCAGCAGGAAGCTGCAGGGTTCAGCAGGAAGCAGCAGGGTTCAGCAGGAAGCTGCAGGGTTCAGCAGGAAGCAGCAGGGTTCAGCAGGGTTCTGCAGGAAGCAGCAGGACGCAGCAGGGTTCAGCAGGATGCAGCATGACATTGCAGGGCACAGCTGAGCTCAGCAGGGAGTGCAGCAGGACCACGGCGACAGCTGGAACCAGGATCTTGGTGCAGCTCAGTGTGTCAAAGGAAGTAAGGAAGTCCCCCGGTAGTCTAAAACTATAACAGCGTAACTAAGAGTGACAGGTCATAAGGAGAGGTAGCCTGTTCGGGCTTTGAACTCTCCACGGCCGGATCGGGCTGTGCTGGCCTGCCTCCCTGTACTTTTGTTATATGTTATTAATCTAACAATTATGAACAGAAGCAGGTGGGCCAGATAGGTGGACACTGCAACTCCTCACTCCCTAACTATAAGCTTTATCAAATAGGAGAGTTTTAAGTTCATTCTTGAATGTGGTGACAGTTTCTGCCCCCCGAACCCAGATTGGGAGCTGGTTCCATAGGAGAGGAGCCTGATAACTGAAGGCTCTTGCGTTTCCTTTTTATTTTCATGACTATTTACATTGTAGATTCTCACTGAAGGCATCTACACTGAAGGAGTTTTTTATTAATAAGGGAAATAATTCCACTAATGAACCCTGACAAAGCACACCTGTGAAGGTAAAACCATTTCAGGTGACTACCTCATGAAGCTCATTGAGAGAACACCAAGAGTTATCAAAAAAAGCAAAGGGTGGCTACTTTGAAGAATCTAAAATATAAGACATGTTTTCAATTATTTCACAGTTTTCCATATGTGTTCATTCATAGTTTTGATGCCTTCAGTGAGAATCTACAATGTAAATAGTCATGAAAATAAAGAAACCCATTGAATGAGAAGGTGTGTCCAAACTTTTGGCCTGTACTGTATTTAAGAAAAATGCTGAAAAAGGCGTAAATAACATGGGGAAGAAAAAATTGACAAAAGTTGACAAAAACCTCATGAATATCAACAAAAACGCGACTAAACAAACCGACTGAATGGAAGTCCGAGTCTGTCTTTCTATATTATTACAAGCCAGTCTCAGGGCAGTTCGGCATGTCATCTTTTTTCGTGGTGGTCAGCACGTCATTTAAACTAATGTATTTCAATGGGAAGCATCTTTTCGTGGTGGCCAGCACTATTTTGGTCATTTTTTTTCAACAAAAGGCGACAAAAACGTTGATATAAGCGTCCCTAGTTTCTTTACATTCACATTTCAGACCGTCTCTCTCACTTCTGTATCCGCTGCTCATCTTTTCTTTGAGATATATTTAAGAAAAATGATGAAAAAGGCGTAAATAACATGGGGAAAAATTGACAAAAGTTGACAAAAACCTCATGAATATCAACAAAAACGCGAGTAAACAAACTGACTGAATGGAAGTGCGAGTCTGTCTTTCTATATTATTACAAGCCAGTCTCACGGCAGTTCGGCATGTCGTTTTTTTTTCGTGGTGGTCAGCACGTCATTTAAACTAATGTATTTCAATGTGAAGCATCTTTTCGTGGTGGGCAGCACGTATTTTTGTCATTTTGTTCAACAAAAGATGACAAAAACGTTGATAAAAAACGTTGCTATAAGCGCCCCTAGTTTCTTTACATTCACATTTCTGACCATCTCTCTCACTTCTGTATCGGCTGCTCATCTTTTCTTTAAGATATATTTAAGAAAAACGCTAAATAACATGGAGAAAAATTGACAAAAGAACACCACAAAAAGCAACAAAAAAGACAGAAATATCAACAAAAACGCGACTAAACTAACTGACTGAATGGAAGTGCGAGACGTTAGATTAAAATTAACGTGAAAAACGTTGATATAAGCGTCCCTAGTTTCTTTACATTTACATTTCAGACCGTCTCTCTCACTTCTGTATCGGCTGCTCATCTTTTCTTTAAGATATATTTAAGAAAAACGTTAAAAAAGGGGGGAAAAAATTGACAAAAAAACGGCACAAAAGTCTCTCGGAGGTCTGAAGTCTCGCTGCGTCCTCTGTGTGTTGGCAGGTTTCCGTGTTTACATGTGTGGACTTGAACCCAGTTCTGGTGTGAATGGAAGTGCGAGTCTGTCTTTTTATACTATTAGAAGCCAGTCTCACGGCAGTTCGGCATGTTGTCCTTTTATTTAAACTAATGTATTTCAATGGGAAGCATCTTGTCGTGGTGGGCAGCACGTATTTTGTCATTTTTTTCAACAAAAGGCGACAAAAACTTTGATAAAAAAACGTTGATATAAGCGTCCCTAGTTTCTTTAGTCTCTCTCACTTCTGTATCGGCTGCTCATCTTTTTAATAGATTAAAAATAACGTGACCATTTCACAAACTGCCGTGAGACTGGCTTGTAATAATATAAAAAGACAGACTCGCACTTCCATTCAGTAAGTTTGTTTAGTCGCATTTTTGTTGATATTTCTGACGTTTTTGTCGCTTTTCGTGGGTTTTTTTTGTCAATTTTTCCCCATGTTATTTACGCCTTTTTCAGCGTTTTTCTTAAATATATCTTAAAGAAAAGATGAGCAGCGGATACAGAAGTGAGAGAGACGGTCTGAAATGTAAATGTGAAGAACGTTTTAAAAAATGTTTTTGAAAAAAGTGGGAAAAAAAAGGCAAAATAAATTGGCAAAAACGCTGAAAAAGCTAAAAACACCACAAAAGTCTCTTGGAGGTCTGAAGTCTTGCTGCGTCCTCTGTGTGTTGGCAGGTTTCCGTGTTTACATGTGTGGACTTGAACCCAGTTCTGGTTCACATGTGACTGGCAGTCCTGCTGTCTTTGAAGTGGCAGCGCTCTAAAAACCGACACCCCCGAGGGCCCCGGGGCTCCTTTGTAACTACTTTTAACTTTCCTGTATAATAAAATTAAATAAAATTAAATAAACCCAACCTCCTTATATTCCCATTACTATTATAAAACGAGATAAACAAGTTTCACAAATCAATAGAGTAAAAATAACGTGACCATTTCACAAACTGTCGCTTATTTCTGTGTTTTTAACACTTTTCCAACATTTTTGTCATTTTCTTCAACAAAAGGCGACAACAACGTTGATAAAAAACGTTGATATAAGCGCTCATTTCTTTACATTTACATTTTCAGACCATCTCTCTCACTTCTGTCTCGGCTGCTCATCTTTTCTTTAAGATAAATTTAAGAAAAACGCTGAAAAAGGCGTAAATAACATGGGGAAAAATTGATAAAAGAACGCCACAAAAAGCGACAAAAAAGACAGAAATATCAACAAAAACGCGACTAAACTAGCCGACTGAATGGAAGTGCGAGACAATAGACTATAATTAACGTGACCATTTCACGAACTGCCGTGTCGGTTATTCCTGTGTTTTTGACACTTTTCCAATGTTTTTTGTCACTTTTTTCAACAAAAGGCGCCAAAAACGTTTATATAAGCGCCCCTAGTTTCTTTACATTTACATTTCAGACCGTCTCTCTCACTTCTGTATCGGCTGTTCATCTTTTCTTTAAGATTAATTTAAGAAAAACACTAAAAAAGGGGAAAAAATTGACAAACAAATGTCACTGAAGTCTTGCTGCGTCCTCTGTGTGTTGGCAGGTTTCCGTGTTTACATGTGTGGACTTGAACCCAGTTCTGGTTCACATGTGACTGGCAGTCCTGCTGTCTTTGTAGTGGCAGCGCTCTAAAAAACGACACCCCCGAGGGCCCCCGAGGGCCCCTGGGCTCTCGGGGCTCTCGGGGCTCCCTGGTGCCGGGGGACGTTGGTATTTGGGGGCCACGCCTCGCAGCCACCATATGCTCGAGATAACAAGTCAAACACGAGACTCTTCTCTTGGCTCATTAAAGGCTTCGACATTTGGCAGGAGACAGCTGTGTTTTCCTGACCTATTTCTTCAGCATCCAGGCTTTGTTTTTTATTACGATCAATGTTTTCACTTTAGATCTACAATCTGGAAGAAGTATTCAGATCCTTTACTGCAGTATAAGTACTAATACTACACTGTAATAATACTCTGTTACAAGTAACACGTCCTGCAGTGAAATCACAGGTGTGTGTTTAATGGTCTCATCATGTCAGCTGACTTGTAGTCCGTTATATTGTCGGCTAGTTTACTTTAGAATCAAACATCAGATTTTATAAACTACATGTGTTTTGGGTGCTGAAATTAATTTGTAAAGTAACTAGTAACTAAAGTAACTAGTAACTAAAGCTGTAACAGATGAATGTAGTGGAGTAACTAAAGTAACTAGTAACTAAAGCTGTAACAAATGAATGTAGTGGAGTAACTAAAGTAACTAGTAACTAAAGCTGTAACAGATGAATGTAGGAGTAACTAAAGTAACTAGTAACTAAAGCTGGAACAGATGAATGTAGTGGAGTAACTAAAGTAACTAGTAACTAAAGTAACTAGTAACTAAAGCTGGCACAGATGAATGTAGTGGAGTAACTAAAGTAACTAGTAACTAAAGTAACTAGTAACTAAAGCTGGAACAGATGAATGTAGTGGAGTAACTAAAGTAACTAGTAACTAAAGCTGGAACAGATGAATGTAGCGGAGTAACTAAAGTAACTAGTAACTAAAGCTGTAACAGATGAATGTAGCGGAGTAACTAAAGTAACTAGTAACTAAAGCTGGAACAGATGAATGTAGTGGAGTAACTAAAGTAACTAGTAACTAAAATAACTAGTAACTAAAGCTGTAACAGATGAATGTAGTGGAGTAACTAAAGTAACTAGTAACTAAAGCTGGAACAGATGAATGTAGTGGAGTAACTAAAGTAACTAGTAACTAAAGTAACTAGTAACTAAAGCTGTAACAGATGAATGTAGTGGAGTAACTAAAGTAACTAGTAACTAAAGTAACTAGTAACTAAAGCTGGAACAGATGAATGTAGTGGAGTAACTAAAGTAACTAGTAACTAAAGCTGGAACAGATGAATGTAGTGGAGTAACTAAAGTAACTAGTAACTAAAGCTGTAACAGATGAATGTAGCGGAGTAACTAAAGTAACTAGTAACTAAAGCTGGAACAGATGAATGTAGTGGAGTAACTAAAGTAACTAGTAACTAAAATAACTAGTAACTAAAGCTGTAACAGATGAATGTAGTGGAGTAACTAAAGTAACTAGTAACTAAAGCTGGAACAGATGAATGTAGTGGAGTAACTAAAGTAACTAGTAACTAAAGTAACTAGTAACTAAAGCTGTAACAGATGAATGTAGTGGAGTAACTAAAGTAACTAGTAACTAAAGTAACTAGTAACTAAAGTTGTAACAGATGAATGTAGTGGAGTAACTAAAGTAACTAGTAACTAAAGCTGGAACAGATGAATGTAGTGGAGTAACTAAAGTAACTAGTAGCTAAAGCTGTAACAGATGACTGTAGCGGAGTAACTAAAGTAACTAGTAACTAAAGCTGGAACATATGAATGTAGTGGAGTAACTAAAGTAACTAGTAAATAAAGTAACTAGTAACTAAAGCTGTAACAGATGAATGTAGTGGAGTAACTAAAGTAAC
>JABUOV010000188.1:0-32500 GCA_025617405.1 Perca schrenkii
AATGCCCTATATAATCATTCTATCACCCCTTTAACATGATAGATGCCTATATAATCATTCTATCACCCCTTTTAAATGCTCTATATAATCGTTCTATCACCCCTTTAACATGATGGAAATGCTCTATATAATCGTTCTATCACCGCCTTTAACATGATAAATGCTCTATATGATCGTTCTATCGCCCTTTAACATGATGCGAAATACTCTATATAATCGTTCTATCGCCCTTTAACATGATGAGTGCTCTGTATAATCGTTCTATCGCCCTGCTAACATGATGAAATGCTCTATATGATCGTTCTATCACCCTCTTTAACATGATAAATGCCTATATAATCATTCTATCACCCCTTTAACATGATAAATACTCTATATAATCATTCTATCATCGCCCTTTAACATGATAAATACCCTATATAATCATTCTATCACCCCTTTAACATGATACATACCCTATATAATCATTCTATCACCCCTTTAACGTGATAAATACTCTATATAATCATTCTATCACCCCTTTAACATGATAAATACCATTTAGAGTCATTCTATCACCCCTTTAACGTGATAAATACTCTATATAATCGTTCTATCACCCTTTAACATGATAAATGCCCTATATAATCGTTCTATCACCCCTTTAACATGATAAATACTCTATATAATCATTCTATCACCCCTTTAACATGATAAATGCTCTATATAATCGTTCTATCACCCCTTTAACATGATAAATGCTCTATATAATCGTTCTATCACCCTCTTTAATCGTTCTATCACCCCTTTAACATGATAAATACTCTATATAATCATTCTATCACCCCTTTAACATGATAAATACTCTATATAATCATTCTATCACCCCTTTAACATGATAAATACTCTATATAATCATTCTATCACCCCTTTAACATGATAAATACTCTATATAATCATTCTATCACCCCTTTAACATGATAAATACTCTATATAATCATTCTATCACCTCTTTAACATGATAAATACTCTATATAATCATTCTATCACCCCTTTAACATGATAAATACTCTATATAATCATTCTATCACCCTTTTAATCATTCTATCGCCCCTTTAACATGATAAATACCCTATATAATCATTCTATCACCCCTTTAACATGATACATACCCTATATAATCATTCTATCACCCCTTTAACGTGATAAATACTCTATATAATCATTCTATCACCCCTTTAACATGATAAATACCATTTATAATCATTCTATCACCCCTTTAACGTGATAAATACTCTATATAATCATTCTATCACCCTTTTAATCATTCTATCACCCCTTTAACGTGATAAATACTCTATATAATCATTCTATCACCCCTTTAACATGATAAATACCCTATATAATCATTCTATCACCCCTTTAACGTGATAAATACTCTATATAATCATTCTATCACCCTTTTAATCATTCTATCACCCCTTTAACGTGATAAATACCCTATATAATCATTCTATCACCCCTTTAACGTGATAAATACTCTATATAATCATTCTATCACCCCTTTAACATGATAAATACTCTATATAATCATTCTATCACCCCTTTAACATGATAAATACTCTATATAATCATTCTATCACCCCTTTAACATGATAAATACCCTATATAATCATTCTATCACCCCTTTAACATGATAAATACCCTATATAATCATTCTATCACCCCTTTAACGTGATAAATACTCTATATAATCATTCTATCACCCCTTTAACATGATAAATACCCTATATAATCATTCTATCACCCCTTTAACGTGATAAATACTCTATATAATCATTCTATCACCCCTTTAACATGATAAATACTCTATATAATCATTCTATCACCCCTTTAACATGATAAATACCCTATATAATCATTCTATCACCCCTTTAACGTGATAAATACTCTATATAATCATTCTATCACCCCTTTAACATGATAAATACTCTATATAATCATTCTATCACCCCTTTAACATGATAAATACTCTATATAATCATTCTATCACCCCTTTAACATGATAAATACTCTATATAATCATTCTATCACCCCTTTAACATGATAAATACTCTATATAATCATTCTATCACCCTTTAACATGATAAATGCTCTATATAATCATTCTATCACCCCTTTAACATGATAAATACTCTATATAATCATTCTATCACCCCTTTAACATGATAAATACCCTATATAATCATTCTATCACCCCTTTAACATGATAAATACTCTATATAATCATTCTATCACCCCTTTAACATGATAAATACTCTATATAATCATTCTATCACCCCTTTAACATGATAAATGCTCTATATAATCATTCTATCACCCCTTTAACATGATAAATACCCTATATAATCATTCTATCAACCCTTTAACATGATAAATACTCTATATAATCATTCTATCACCCCTTTAACATGATAAATACCCTATATAATCATTATATCACCCTTTAACGTGATAAATACCCTATATAATCATTCTATCACCCCTTTAACATGATAAATACCCTATATAATCATTCTATCACCCCTTTAAATACTCTATATAATCATTCTATCACCCCTTTAACATGATAAATACCCTATATAATCATTCTATCACCCCTTTAACATGATAAATACCTATATAATCATTCTATCACCCCTTTAACATGATAAATACCCTATATAATCATTCTATCACCCCTTTTACATGATAAATGCTCTATATAATCGTTCTATCACCCCTTTAACATGATAAATACCCTATATAATCATTCTATCACCCCTTTAACATGATGAATACCCTATATAATCGTTCTATCACCCCTTTAACATGATAAATCCCTATATAATCATTATATCACCCCTTTAACATGATAAATACCCTATATAATCATTCTATCACCCCTTTAACATGATAAATACCCTATATAATCATTCTATCACCCCTTTAACATGATAAATACCCTATATAATCATTCTATCACCCCTTTAAATACTCTATATAATCATTCTATCACCCCTTTAACATGATAAATACTCTATATAATCATTCTATCACCCCTTTAACATGATACATACCCTATATAATCATTCTATCACCCCTTTAACATGATAAATACCCTATATAATCATTCTATCACCCCTTTAAATACTCTATATAATCATTCTATCACCCCTTTAACATGATAAATACTCTATATAATCATTCTATCACCCCTTTAACATGATAAATACCCTATATAATCATTCTATCACCCCTTTAAATACTCTATATAATCATTCTATCACCCCTTTAACATGATAAATACTCTATATAATCATTCTATCACCCCTTTAACATGATAAATACTCTATATAATCATTCTATCACCCCTTTAACATGATAAATACCCTATATAATCATTCTATCACCCCTTTAAATACTCTATATAATCATTCTATCACCCCTTTAACATGATAAATACCCTATATAATCATTCTATCACCCCTTTAACGTGATGAATACCCTATATAATCATTCTATCACCCCTTTAACGTGATAAATACCCTATATAATCATTCTATCACCCCTTTTACGTGATAAATACTCTATATAATCATTATATCACCCCTTTAACATGATAAATACCCTATATAATCATTCTATCACCCCTTTAACATGATAAATACCCTATATAATCATTCTATCACCCCTTTAACATGATAAATACCCTATATAATCATTCTATCACCCCTTTAAATACTCTATATAATCATTCTATCACCCCTTTAACATGATAAATACTCTATATAATCATTCTATCACCCCTTTAACATGATAAATACCCTATATAATCATTCTATCACCCTTTAACTGATAAATACTCTATATAATCATTCTATCAACCCTTTAACATGATAAATACTCTATATAATCATTCTATCACCCCTTTAACATGATAAATACTCTATATAATCATTCTATCACCCCTTTAACATGATAAATACCCTATATAATCATTCTATCACCCCTTTAAATACTCTATATAATCATTCTATCACCCCTTTAACATGATAAATACCCTATATAATCATTCTATCACCCCTTTAACATGATAAATACCCTATATAATCATTCTATCACCCCTTTAACATGATAAATACCCTATATAATCATTCTATCACCCCTTTAACATGATAAATACTCTATATAATCATTCTATCACCCCTTTAACATGATAAATACCCTATATAATCATTCTATCAACCCTTTAACATGATAAATACCCTATATAATCATTCTATCACCCCTTTAACATGATAAATACCCTATATAATCATTCTATCACCCCTTTAACATGATAAATACCCTATATAATCATTCTATCACCCTTTTAAATACTCTATATAATCATTCTATCACCCCTTTAACATGATAAATACCCTATATAATCATTATATCACCTCTTTAACATGATAAATACCCTATATAATCATTCTATCACCCCTTTAACATGATAAATACCCTATATAATCATTATATCACCTCTTTAACATGATAAATACCCTATATAATCATTCTATCACCCCTTTAAATACTCTATATAATCATTCTATCACCCCTTTAAATACTCTATATAATCATTCTATCACCCCATTAACATGATAAATACCCTATATAATCATTCTATCACCCCTTTAACATGATAAATACCCTATATAATCATTCTATCACCCCTTTAAACCTCTATTCGAAAGATAAAATTTAACACTAATATACACAGAATCTCTCAACAAAAACATTTATTGAACACTTCACCAATCTACACTTGTATATTTCAATTAAAAATGTATAATGTAAAAACATACTGTATATTGTATAAATAATGTATGAACAATAGCCTAAACAAAACAGGTAAGAAGAAAATAAACTTTTAAATGAAAAAGTAAAGTTTAGTGCACTTAGCATTTATTAAACTTCTGAGGATACAAATCTGCAAGCTTCACAGAAAGTGAAATGTTATTAATCTCAACACTAACTCCTGTTGAATCACATCAGACTAGGGCTATCTAAAGTCAATTTTTCACCTTGTTTGTTAGATCATTGTTCATTTGTTGAGGCGTTGTATCGGTGTTTTGGGGATCCTACTGTTACATGTCCTGTTGCACTCATTAGGATCTTATCTGAGCAGATTTCTGTCATTCAAACAATTCTGAGTTGTAATTTAAAACTAGTCCAGCCAATTTAATTAAAAGTAAGGGTTTTATTCGTGCTTGAGTCCACTGTGATGTGTGTCTCTGTGTGTGTGTGTGTCTCTGTGTGTGTGTGTGTGTGTAATGTGTGTGTGTGTGTGTCTCTGTGTGTGTCTCTGTGTGATGTCTGCTGTGTGTGTGGGTGTAGTGTGTCTCTGTGTGTGTGTGTGTCTGTGTGTGTGTGTGTGTGTGTGTGTGTGTGTGTGTGTGTGTGTGTGTGTGTGTGTGTGTGTGTGTGTGTGTGTGTGTGTGTGTGTGTGTGTGTGTGTGTGTGTGTGTGTGTGTGTGTGTGTGTGTGTGTGTCTCTCTGTGTGTGTCTTTGTGTGTGTGTGTGTGTGTCTGTGTGTGGGTGTGTGTCTCTGTGTGTGTGTGTGTGTGTGTGTGTGTGTGTGTGTCTGTGTGTGTCTCTGTGTGTGTGTGTGTGTGTGTGTGTGTGTGTGTGTGTGTGTGTGTGTGTGTGTGTGTGTGTGTGTGTGTGTGTGTGTGTGTGTGTGTGTGTGTGTGTGTCTCTGTGTATGTGTGTGTGTGTGTGTCTCTGTGTGTGTCTCTGTGTGTGTCTTTGTGTGTGTCTTTGTGTGTAGGTGGAGCAGTTCTGGAGGTTCTACAGCCACCTGGTGCGTCCCGGTGATCTGAGTGGACACAGTGACTTCCACCTCTTCAAAGAGGGAATCAAACCCATGTGGGAGGTAAACACTCAACACGTACTTTTAAAGTGGTTGCCAGGCAGCAGCTTCTGGTTGCCAGGCAGCAGCTCCTGGTTGCTGAAATTGACGATACAGTTGCTATTAGAGATGTTCCCATACCATTTTTTCCCTCACGATTCCGATTCCAATACTCGTGTGATGGGTATCGGCCGATACCAGTGTGTTAAAAAAAGAAAGAAAAAGATCATACTACGCCTACATGACTGTGGTATGATTATCATTGTGGTGAGGCCTGGCTCAGGTTAAACCCTTTGTAAAACATGAATGAATACAGCAAATAGAAGCCATTTATTTTTTAATTTATTTTTAAATTAAAAAAAAATTAAAAACAGTAGTGCAACATCAACTTAAATAAATATAGGAATAATTCTTTTTTTAAAAATTAAAGCGCAGCCACAATATTGTAAAATAAAAAAGGCATTTCAGTAGAACAGTACAAAACAGTAGTCCAACAGCAACTTTAATGATTCCTTTAAAAAAACTTAACCTTCTGAGAACCAAGGAAAATAAGTTTTTTACCAATCATATTTTTTGTGATTCCATACCTGTTTAAAGTTAAAAAAAACATCCTACAATTTTAATTTTTTAATTTTTATTTATTTACAGCATGTCCACTGTAGTGGACAACAGGATCATTTGAGTACAAAAACAGACAAATTTGGTAGCTGTGGAGTCATTATTTACATGACGATAGTCCTGATGTGTCCACTATAATTGACATTCATAAAATGGCAAATTTTTCAAAAGATACATAATGTAGTTTCTATCAGAACTCAATATATGATTCCTAACACCTTAATGAACAAGAAAATATGTGATTATCATAGTAACAAAACCATAGACAAACAATATTTGACTCATCTCTTATATTTCCATAAACCTTGCTTGTTCCTATTAGGTCCATTTTGGATTGAAAGATAGAGGCGGTTCCCGGCCTCCCAGCCAATCAAATAACACATCACTGAAAAGCCCAGGATGTCCTCTGTACAGTGCAGCAGGAATTAAGAGACTTCATTCCAAGGAGAGGAATGAAACTCAAATGTCCACTACAGTGGACATAAGTCAATGGGCTGGGTCTCAGGAGTGCAGCCATTATGTACTAAAATAAAAAGGCATTTAAATCTTTAAATAGTGCAGTATTTAACTATTCTGCCAGCCGTCTTTCTAACCCTAACCCTAATCTTTATGTTTAATAAGCACATTGCTTAATTTAGACGACCAACTATCGCTGACCTGACGGAGCACCACAACAGGCAGCTCGTGGTACTCTGTCCACTGCAGTTGACACGATAGCTGAGGCGTTGTCAAAGTGTAAATTGCAGGTCACATTTTTCATGAAGTTAAGCAATGTGCTTATTAAACATAAAGATTAGATGCGCCCACCATAGTTTTGTATGGCTTTTTATAACAAATAGCTGAATATAACATGAAAAGTTGTAACTTTTTACAGTGGTTTTAAGCACTCCCCCTCCCTTCCACAAAGACTAGAGTTACCGTTAGTCTAACCACGGGTAGGCTAGCAGTTAAATATTGGAGACCTAGCAAAAATGGTGAACAATTGTGTTTGTGCGGGATGTACGATACATCAGAAACAGGGCAGAGGGTCCACCAGCACAAACGGCTGATCCGTGCCTGGGTGAGGTTAGTGGCTACGAAGTGGGCTGATTTTACTGCTGTGACCCAGTCTCTCCTCTGCTGCTGCACTGTGGCCCTGTGTGTGTGTGTGTGTGTGTGTGTGTGTGTGTGTGTGTGTGTGTGTGTGTGTGTGTGTGTGTGTGTGTGTGTGTGTGTGTGTGGCGGTGTGTGTGGCGGTGTGTGTGGCGGTGTGTGTGGCGGTGTGAAAGACGGCTACAGCCTACAGCGGTGTGTGTGTGTGTGTGTGTTTGTGTGTGTTTGTGTGTGACCCGTCCTCCAGCCTACAGCGGTGTGTCCGAGCGACGAGCCAGCGGCCGGGACAGGCGCTGCTGGTTGTCTCGTTACTTTATGGAGCTTCTCAACTCCAAAAACTTTGAAGCAAATTGTCAATTTAGCAACGATTTTCGCAAGACTGCCTATATTCGAAATCTAAAAAGTTAATTTGTCGCCTAAAACGTTGTCAGAAGTGAATTTAGTGATGAATAAGACGGCAAAAATTGTTAAAATTGTCCTGCTGTCGGTCTGCCAAAGAAGTCCCATTCACCTTGTTCTGAATGTGAGAGATAGCCACGCCCCCTGATTTGCATATAAGAACTGGAAATAAATAGAGAGGGAAATAAATAAATGTGGCATTAGGAAAATAAAAGTCTCTTGAAATAAATAAATAAGTCTCTTGAAATAAATAAATAAATAAAAGTCTCTTGAAATAAATAAATAAATAAAAAAAAGTCTCTTGAAATAAATAAATATGGACTAATGAAATAAAAGTACTATGAAATAATTATTTATTTAATTATTTATGTATTTATTGCCTCATTTATTTATTTCATTATGTATTTATTTATTTTTTTATGTATTTATTTATTTATATATTTATTCATTTATTTATGTATTTATTCATTTATTTAATTGTGAATAAAACGGCATTCCATAAAACAATGCATGTTTAATTTTAAGTTGAATTCATTGTAATTGTAGACTGGAGACTAGAGCTGGTATATTTTTTTATATTTGTACTGTCATGACAGCGATGGTGCTGTCGGTTTACCTTCTATGTTGCATCTTCAAAAGTGCAAAATAAAATGTGAAACTAAATTTGAAACATCACATTGTAATTTCTGCATCTATTATCAAAGTGTTTATTAGTAATACAGTGGAAATTAGTATAAATGTGAATATATGGTTAGCATGTTGTTTTACGGTGTGTGCCCCTAAATTTTGTAGTTGCGCCTCTAAAATTTTCAGTTGGGGGCCACTGTGCTCCTAGTGAAAAAAGTTAGTCTGGAGCCCTGGACCCTAGGAAGTCGTTGGCATGCAGCATCGCACTTTGAGGGGTAAATGTTGACTCACTGTCCACCCAGTGTGACGTTAAACTTAGCAAAGACATGGGGCACACGTCGGAGCTCCACATGTCCGCGGTAAAGCTGATTGCATGCACGTCTTTCAGCATAGACGAAATGTGTTCCCTAACTGTCTCGTATAATTTGGGTAGCGCAGTTTCGGAGATATATTTACGACCTGGCAAACAGTACCTTGGCTCCAAATGCTCCATTAAGCGGTGAAATCACACATTTTCGACGACCAACGGGTTGGTCATCCAGGACAATAAACTCCAAAAGGTTGTCTGTTATCTTTGTTGCTTTTTGGCTGTCTTTGGGGAATTTATCTCGTCGCTGGAAGGCAGTTTCCAGAGTTTGCTGCTGCAGTTCGTACTGTAAAGTACTGCCAAACCGCTGACGTGATGCGCTAATGTTAGCTCCTTTTAAGGAGGCGCCAGGTGATCAATTCTTCTTCACCCCGCTAAAACAGCAGCTGCCGATGGCAGCGCAACTGTTTTAAGAGCGGTGAAGAACAACTGTGTCAGAGCTAATGGAGCTAACCAGTAAATGGATTCCTATTTCTATTAAATTACGTGGTAACAGATCGGTGCCTGGACTCCATTACTTGCTGATACCGATGCCACTTACACAATATTTGTCTCTGACTGGACAGAGAGTCTACTGCTTGCAAATGCTGGACAAAATGAATCAAAGATGTGTTGAGAAAATTATCTCCATTTATTGAAAGCTTACAAGCCTTTGAAAAGTAAATAAAGTGCAGTATTTCAATTAACAATGAGAGTTACAAAGTGTAGCAAGTGGCCTGTTCTGAACAGTTTCTTTGACAGCTTTTTTAGCTCTACACTGAACATACGAGGTAGCCAGTCTAGCCACCAGGTAAGTAGACGTAGTACCATGGAGTCACTGACCTCGCCAGACGGTCCGACGGCCGATAATCGGCCTTGTGTGTCAGCGCCCGTAGACGTTGGCGTCTGTGTGAAGTTAGTACGGTAACTTGCTCTACAGCGACACTAGCGGCTGGCTGACCAAATCGCTCTTCCTGCAACGTGAACGAGGGTAAACACGAGGGATTTGAATGGGACTTATGTATCGATACTCACGGCTTAAAAATCAATACTTTCTTGTGAAAAAAAATATTGATTTATATTGCAGCCTTAGCATCTTGTAGGTTACTTGTCGCAAAGTTACGCATGCGCGGCTCACATCTGGTATTGACAAGGTGCCTTGGAGACGACGGTCGCAGCACTGCCTTGAAGGCCTGGTTGGGGGCTTAAAACACCGTGGAGCCATCAGCACAGTGGTCTCAGCAGAGACAGAGAGGGAGACTCAGCTGTCTGCTAACCTTTTGCTCTCTCTAATATAACCAGTATATACAGTGAGGAAAATAAGTATTTGAACACCCTGCTATTTTGCAAGTTCTCCCACTTTGAAATCATGGAGGGGTCTGAAATTGTCATCGTAGGTGCATGTCCACTGTGAGAGACATAATCTAAAAAAAAAAAATCCAGAAATCACAATGTATGATTTTTTAACTATTTATTTGTATGAAACAGCTGCAAATAAGTATTTGAACAGCTATCAGCTAGAATTCTGACCCTCAAAAACCTGTTAGTCTGCCTTTAAAATGTCCACCTCCACTCCATTTATTATCCTAAATTAGATGCACCTGTTTGAGGTCGTTAGCTGGATAAAGACACCTGTCCACCCCATACAATCAGTAAGAATCCAACTTCTAACATGGCCAAGACCAAAGAGCTGTCCAAAGACACTAGAGACAAAATTGTACACCTCTTCTCTTTCTGCTCTCAGCGAAGGCCGTCGCTTTCTCTCCCTCTCCCTACCAGGCCTACCCTGCTTGCTATCTTGTCTTGTGTTGTCTGCTGTTAACTTTTTAGAGACTCTCCCTGCAAGGCTCAGGCTCTACGAAACCCAAATTATGGAACTGATTAACTGGTCTCTCAGCGCAATTGACACTATATTCTCGAGGAGGAGCACTGGTACGGGTGAGCCAGCATGTCCTGACGGAACGTTTGCTGCGGGGTATACGATGGACGGCTGGAAGAAATGGCGTGTCGTGTGTCTCTCTGCTCTCTCCGTGGAGGGCGTTGAGGATATCTACCTATTCGGAACCATGATAACTGGACTGCTGCTGATTGGAGGATGCTTCGCCCTGGTTTATTGAGAAATTAAAAAGACTCTGGTAGCTGTCCGAAGCCCCAGGAAGCTGCCTGGCCTGACTGAAGCTGTCGAACAAGCGATCAGTTTGCAAACTGGGATTATCAGTGCGCAAACTGGGACTATTAATCGCTTGATGGAATACAACATGGTAATGAACCGCGGCTTGGATACCATCATGAAGAAGGTCACTGATTTGGAAAGAATAATTGACTAGTTGACCGGATGAACAATAGAATGACTGACTGTTAAATTAGAGCAGCCATTCGTGTAGTCCAAACAAATTTAATCTTTCGGTCCCCTTATCTTGGACGGACTTGCCAAGGCCGTTTCTTGAGACAAACAGTCACCCTGTCGGGGCTCTGCAAGCGAGACGCTCTTGTTCCTCCCCCGTCTTACCCTCTGCCTGCTGATTGTTGTATCGGCCCTGGACTGTTCAGGGGTGTCACCACGGCAACTTGCTGTGTTATCGCTATAACATTCTGCGGACTGAGACACTAGTGGGCTGCCGGGCTGTGTGTTTCTCAGCAGACAGAACCTCCCCCCCCAGCCCTATACCCCCAGTCCCACGCCTTCGCAGTTAAATGTGCAACTGTACATTTATGTAATGTTATGTTGTATTGTTATGTTATATGTGCAGCAGTGCAAATGTACTGTTTGTGTGCTTTGTGCTGAGGTGTTTTTTCCTGTTCCCACACTGTTCTTATCTTTATGAGGATAGTCTGAGAGACGTTTTTTTGTTCCCTCTCCTCTCCTCATGTCATGCTGTATCTGTTGCGAGAGTTAGGAGAGAGTTGAGATGGCGCCGCATATGGCGACTCGGTGTGTTTGTGCATGTTACTTTAATTCTTTAGTGTGACCTGTACCTACGATACCAAGACACATCCCTCGTGTGTGTGTAAACATACTTGGCAATAAAGCTTTTCTGATTCTGGAAAGGGCTACGGGGAAATTGCCAAGCAGCTTGGTGAAAAAAGGTCCACTGTTGGAGCAATCATTAGAAAATGGAAGAAGCTAAACATGACTGTCAATCTCCCTCAGACTGGGGCTCCATGCAAGATCTCACCTCGTGGGGTCTCAATGATCCTAAGAAAGGTGAGAAATCAGCCCAGAACTACACGGGAGGAGCTGGTCAATGACCTGAAAAGAGCTGGGACCACCGTTTCCAAGGTTACTGTTGGTAATACACTAAGACGTCATGGTTTGAAATCATGCATGGCACGGAAGGTTCCCCTGCTTAAACCAGCACATGGCAAGGCCCGTCTTAAGTTTGCCAATGACCATTTGGATGATCCAGAGGAGTCATGGGAGAAAGTCATGTGGTCAGATGAGACCAAAAATAGAACTTTTTGGTCATAATTCCACTAACCGTGTTTGGAGGAAGAAGAATGATGAGTACCATCCCAAGAACACCATCCCTACTGTGAAGCATGGGGGTGGTAGCATCATGCTTTGGGGGTGTTTTTCTGCACATGGGACAGGGCGACTGCACTGCATTAAGGAGAGGATGACCGGGGCCATGTATTGCGAGATTTTGGGGAACAACCTCCTTCCCTCAGTTAGAGCATTGAAGATGGGTCGAGGCTGGGTCTTCCAACATGACAATGACCCGAAGCACACAGCCAGGATAACCAAGGAGTGGCTCTGTAAGAAGCATATCAAGGTTCTGGTGTGGCCTAGCCAGTCTCCAGAACTAAACCCAATAGAGAATCTTTGGAGGGAGCTCAAACTCCGTGTTTCTCAGCGACAGCCCAGAAACCTGACTGATCTAGAGAAGATCTGTGTGGAGGAGTGGGCCAAAATCCCTCCTGCAGTGTGTGCAAACCTGGTGAAAAACTACAGGAAACGTTTGACCTCTGTACTTGCAAACAAAGGCTACTGTACCAAATATTAACACTGATTTTCTCAGGTGTTCAAATACTTATTTGCAGCTGTATCATACAAATAAATAGTTAAAAATCATACATTGTGATTCCTAGATTTTTATTTTTTTTTTTTAGATTAGGTCTCTCACAGTGGACAAGGACATGCACCTACGATGAAAATTTCAGACCCCTCCATGATTTCCAAGTGAGAGAACTTGCAAAATAGCAGGGTGTTCAAATACTTATTTTCCTCACTGTATAACCAATATAAGCTGCTCTGTTTGTTTTAACCCTAACCCTCTCAGTAAACTTAGCCTGGCTCTGCCCTCCTACGTACTTCCGCTCAATTTTCATTTTTCTTCAGTACTCTGTCTGGTAGGACCAGGCTAATGTGTCTCTAACCTGTCTGTCTCTAACCTGTCTCTCTCTCTCTGACCTGTCTGTCTTCAGGACGAGTCTAACCGCAGTGGGGGGAAGTGGATCATCCGTCTGCGTAAGGGTCTAGCGAGCCGGTTCTGGGAGAACATCATCCTGGCCATGCTGGGGGAGCAGTTCATGGTGGGGGAGGAGATCTGTGGAGCTGTCGTCTCCATACGCTTCCAGGTAATATACTGCAGTACTACTACCATACTACTGCAATACTACTACCATACTACTACCATACTACTGTGATACTACTACAGATCTACTGCAGTTATACTGCCACGGAGAGAGTATGTACAGAGTACAGTAGAGTACAGTAGCAGTACGGGAAACACTGAAAAACTCCCAACAGTAAAGAAGCAAAACAATGTGCTTGTTCTTTATTACAAACTCTCTCTCTCCCTGTCTGTCTCTCTCCCTGTCTGTCTACCTGTCTGTCTCTCTCCCTGTCTGTCTACCTGTCTGTCTCTCTCCCTGTCTGTCTCTCTCCCTGTCTGTCTACCTGTCTGTCTCTCTCCCTGTCTGTCTCTCTCCCTGTCTGTCTACCTGTCTGTCTCTCTCCCTGTCTGTCCACCTGTCTGTCTGTCTCTCTATCTGTCTGTCTACCTGTCTGTCTCTCTCTCTCCCTGTCTGTCCACCTGTCTGTCTCTCAGGAGGACATCCTGTCTATCTGGAACAGGACGTCCAACGACCAGACGACGACGTCCAGAATCAGAGACACGCTGAGACGAGTCCTGAACCTCCCGACCAACTCCATCATGGAGTACAAGACCCACACAGACAGCCTCAGGTACTAGACCCTCACAGACAGCCTCAGGTACTAGACCCACACAGACAGCCTCAGGTACTAGACCCTCACAGACAGCCTCAGGTACTAGACCCACACAGACAGCCTCAGGTACTAGACCCACACAGACAGCCTCAGGTACTAGACCCACACAGGTACTAGACCCTCACAGACAGCCTCAGGTACTAGACCCTCACAGACAGCCTCAGGTACTAGACCCTCACAGACAGCCTCAGGTACTAGACCCTCACAGACAGCCTCAGGTACTAGACCCACACAGACAGCCTCAGGTACTAGACCCTCACAGACAGCCTCAGGTACTAGACCCTCACAGACAGCCTCAGGTACTACTATACTATACTATACTATACTACTACTGTAGTACTACTAGGGAGTTGGGTTGTGAACCGGAGGGTTGCTGGTTCAAGTCCCCGTACGGACCAAAGTATGGTGGTGGACTGGTAGCTGGAGAGGTGCTAGTTCACCTCCTGGGCTCTGCCAAGGTGCCCTTGAACAAGGCACCGAACTGTTCGGGGTGCCTTTCCGTGGGCAGCCCCCCCACTCTGATATCTCTCCATTAGTACATGTAGAGGTACTGAGTGTTCAGGCCTGTGTGTAATAATAACAACAGGGTGAAAACAAAGTAATCTATATGATAAATATGATGTAAACAGGTTCCAGGTCTGAGTTTTAGACTTTATTAACCCAGAAGAGATGAGAGCAGCAGACAGGCTGAAAGAGACTCAGCAGTCATGTGACCAGACTCAGCAGCGTCTCTGTTCATCAGTTTGTTGTTTAGTTCCTGAGGTCTCTGTTGTCCTGTAGTCACCTGAACGCAGCGTCTCTGTTCATCAGTTTGTTGTTTAGTTCCTGAGGTCTCTGTTGTCCTGTAGTCACCTGAACGCAGCGTCTCTGTTCATCAGTTTGTTGTTTAGTTCCTGAGGTCTCTGTTGACCTGTAGTCACCTGAACGCAGCGTCTCTGTTCATCAGTTTGTTGTTTAGTTCCTGAGGTCTCTGTTGTCCTGTAGTCACCTGAACGCAGCGTCTCTGTTCAGCAGTTTGTTGTTTAGTTCCTGAGGTCTCTGTTGACCTGTAGTCACCTGAACGCAGCGTCTCTGTTCATCAGTTTGTTGTTTAGTTCCTGAGGTCTCTGTTGACCTGTAGTCACCTGAACGCAGCGTCTCTGTTCATCAGTTTGTTGTTTAGTTCCTGAGGTCTCTGTTGACCTGTAGTCACCTGAGCAGCGTCTCCCGTTTGTTGTTTATTCCTGAGGTCTCTGTTGCAGTCACCTGAGCATGGCGTCTGTTCAGCAGTTTGTTGTTTAGTTCCTGAGGTCTCTGTTGACCTGTAGTCACCTGAACGCAGCGTCTCTGTTCAGCAGTTTGTTGTTTAGTTCCTGAGGTCTCTGTTGACCTGTAGTCACCTGAACGCAGCGTCTCTGTTCAGCAGTTTGTTGTTTAGTTCCTGAGGTCTCTGTTGACCTGTAGTCACCTGAACGCAGCGTCTCTGTTCAGCAGTTTGTTGTTTAGTTCCTGAGGTCTCTGTTGAACTGAAGTCACCTGAACGCAGCGTCTCTGTTCATCAGTTTGTTGTTTAGTTCCTGAGGTCTCTGTTGACCTGTAGTCACCTGAACGCAGCGTCTCTGTTCAGCAGTTTGTTGTTTAGTTCCTGAGGTCTCTGTTGACCTGAAGTCACCTGAACGCAGCGTCTCTGTTCATCAGTTTGTTGTTTAGTTCCTGAGGTCTCTGTTGTCCTGTAGTCACCTGAACGCAGCGTCTCTGTTCAGCAGTTTGTTGTTTAGTTCCTGAGGTCTCTGTTGACCTGTAGTCACCTGAACGCAGCGTCTCTGTTCAGCAGTTTGTTGTTTAGTTCTTGAGGTCTCTGTTGTCCTGTAGTCACCTGAACGCAGCGTCTCTGTTCAGCAGTTTGTTGTTTAGTTCCTGAGGTCTCTGTTGTCCTGTAGTCACCTGAACGCAGCGTCTCTGTTCAGCAGTTTGTTGTTTAGTTCCTGAGGTCTCTGTTGACCTGTAGTCACCTGAACGCAGCGTCTCTGTTCAGCAGTTTGTTGTTTAGTTCCTGAGGTCTCTGTTGACCTGTAGTCACCTGAACGCAGCGTCTCTGTTCAGCAGTTTGTTGTTTAGTTCCTGAGGTCTCTGTTGTCCTGTAGTCACCTGAACGCAGCGTCTCTGGAAAGTCCAGACCCTACAGGTTCATCACGGTACCTTACCTTTAGTTAGACCTGCTCAGGTGTCTCAGGGACTCAGACTCCTCCCCCTTTAATACATAAACTACTAAATGATTATTAATAACCACCTGGGGGATAATCTGGTTGAGATTCAGACTCCTCCCCCTTTAATACATGAACTAATAAATGATTATTAATAAACCACCTGGGGGATAATCTGGTTGAGATTCAGACTCCTCCCCCTTTAATACATAAACTAATAAATGATTATTAATAAACCACCGGGGGGATAATCTGGTTGAGATTCAGACTCCTCCCCCTTTAATACATAAACTACTAAATGATTATTAATAACCACCTGGGGGATAATCTGGTTGAGATTCAGACTCCTCCCCCTTTAATACATAAACTAATAAATGATTATTAATAACCACCTGGGGGGATAATCTGGTTGAGATTCAGACTCCTCCCCCTTTAATACATAAACTAATAAATGATTATTAATAAACCACCGGGGGGATAGTCTGGTTGAGATTCAGACTCCTCCCCCTTTAATACATAAACTAATAAATGATTATTAATAACCACCTGGGGGATAGTCTGGTTGAGATTCAGACTCCTCCCCCTTTAATACATAAACTAATAAATGATTAATAACCACCTGGGGGGATAGTCTGGTTGAGATTCAGACTCCTCCCCCTTTTAATACATAAACTAATAAATGATTATTAATAACCACCGGGGGATAGTCTGGTTGAGATTCAGACTCCTCCCCCTTTAATACATAAACTAATAAATGATTATTAATAACCACCTGGGGGATACTCTGGTTGAGACTCAGACTCCTCCCCCTTTAATACATAAACTAATAAATGATTATTAATAACCACCGGGGGGATAGTCTGGTTGAGATTCAGACTCCTCCCCCTTTAATACATAAACTAATAAATGATTATTAATAAACCACCTGGGGGATAGTCTGGTTGAGATTCAGACTCCTCCCCCTTTAATACATAAACTACTAAATGATTATTAATAACCACCTGGGGGATAGTCTGGTTGAGATTCAGACTCCTCCCCCTTTAATACATAAACTAATAAATGATTATTAATAACCACCGGGGGGATAATCTGGTTGAGATTCAGACTCCTCCCCCTTTAATACATAAACTAATAAATGATTAATAACCACCTGGGGGATAGTCTGGTTGAGATTCAGACTCCTCCCCCTTTAATACATAAACTAATAAATGATTAATAACCACCTGGGGGATAGTCTGGTTGAGATTCAGACTCCTCCCCTTTTAATACATAAACTAATAAATGATTATTAATAACCACCGGGGGGATAATCTGGTTGAGATTCAGACTCCTCCCCCTTTAATACATAAACTAATAAATGATTATTAATAACCACCTGGGGGATACTCTGGTTGAGACTCAGACTCCTCCCCCTTTAATACATAAACTAATAAATGATTATTAATAACCACCCGGGGGGATAGTCTGGTTGAGATTCAGACTCCTCCCCCTTTAATACATAAACTAATAAATGATTATTAATAAACCACCTGGGGGGGATAGTCTGGTTGAGATTCAGACTCCTCCCCCTTTAATACATAAACTAATAAATGATTATTAATAAACCACCTGGGGGGGATAGTCTGGTTGAGATTCAGACTCCTCCCCCTTTAATACATAAACTAATAAATGATTATTAATAAACCACCTGGGGGGATAGTCTGGTTGAGACTCAGACTCCTCCCCCTTTAATACATAAACTAATAAATGATTAATAACCACCGGGGGATAGTCTGGTTGAGATTCAGACTCCTCCCCCTTTAATACATAAACTAATAAATGATTATTAATAAACCACCTGGGGGGATAGTCTGGTTGAGATTCAGACTCCTCCCCCTTTAATACATAAACTAATAAATGATTATTAATAAACCACCTGGGGGGATAGTCTGGTTGAGACTCAGACTCCTCCCCCTTTAATACATAAACTAATAAATGATTATTAATAAACCACCTGGGGGATAGTCTGGTTGAGATTCAGACTCCTCCCCCTTTAATACATAAACTAATAAATGATTATTAATAAACCACCTGGGGGGATAGTCTGGTTGAGATTCAGACTCCTCCCCCTTTAATACATAAACTAATAAATGATTATTAATAAACCACCTGGGGGGATAGTCTGGTTGAGATTCAGACTCCTCCCCTTTTAATACATAAACTAATAAATGATTATTAATAACCACCGGGGGGGATACTCTGGTTGAGATTCAGACTCCTCCCACTTTAATACATAAACTAATAAATGATTATTAATAAACCCACCGGGGGGGATACTCTGGTTGAGATTCAGACTCCTCCCCCTTTAATACATAAACTAATAAATGATTATTAATAACCACCGGGGGGATAGTCTGGTTGAGATTCAGGATCTCTTTAAAAGAGAGTCCTGGCTGAGACAGCAGCATGAAGAGTTTGATATAAAAGAAGAACCTCGAGACAGAGGAAGGGGACGGACATCCAGAGAAAATACATACTGTACATCCCAGAAGAGGAACGTGGTGGATATAGACTACCTTTTTTCAGCTAAACTTAACTGTAAAGACCTCTAAGGCTGTTTTATGCTTCTGGTTCAACTCCACGCTGTAGCCACGGCGTTGCTCCTACGGCGTAGCTACAGGTGTAGGAGCGAGGCCATATAACAGCTCTCCGTGGTTACGGAGGCTTAACTTTCTCAACAGCATGCAAGGTTCTTATTGGGATTACTGGTAAATCTGGTCAGAGTGGGTCAGACCGGCCGAGACAGCGTGGGTAGAACCAACAGAGAGGTCTCTCCCTGCAGCAGCTTACTATACGCATCGTGAGTTGTGGTCGACCTCGTTAGAAATCCATCCCATAATGTTGTCAGACACTTAAAATATTAATCATTGTCTGTCAGCAGCAACAACAGAAGTTTTGTGAATGTGAATGCAAGCTGCAGCATTGCCCCATTAACTTATATAGTGTCTTGTTTCCATCTCTCTTAATACTGGACCAGTTTCATAAGTTGTTGTTGATCCATCAGTCACTCTGACCCAGAAACATGGAGACATGTGGGCCAGGTTAAAGACAAACACAAGTTACCCTTTAAACACGGAAAATATTTCGAAAATAAGTCGGAACTCTGAATAGTACAGTAGTAGTACTAGAGTAATAGTAGTACCTGAGTTCCTGTACCTAAGCTGTAGTTTTTCTGTAACATCAGACCCAGTAGATCCAGATGGTTCTGCCTCTTTATCAGAAAGTTATTAAACAGGAAACAGCTGATGGACGAGTCTCAGCTTTTAGTCTGGCTGGAGAAACTCAACATGACCATCAGTCGACTTTAGGCAACACCTGACCAATCAGATTCCACAATGTCCATCCACAACCTATAAGGGTCATGGGGATGAGACCTACGTGGTCGGTACTTTACGGATGAATGAGAAGTTAAACTGTTTCTGTGAAGATTTCTGCTGACTGCTGATTCTAAGAGTTAATTATTACAGATAATAGAGCTGAAGTGAAATTAAGTTAGGTTTTTTAGTGAGGCATCGTTTATTTTTCATTTCGGTTTATTATTTTACACCCAGTTTGATAAACTTTCTGTCAGAACGATGCTCTACAAACAGCTGACAGTTGAAATATGAAACGTTAACATATTAAATGTGTTTGTGTGTTTCAGGGACAACTCGAGCTTCAGAAACACAAAGATTTCCCTCTGAAGACCTCCTGACCAATCAGGACGCAGATCACCATCCTTACACTCTGGTGTGTGTGTGTGTGTGTGTGTGTGTGTGTGTGTGTGTGTGTGTGTGTGTGTGTGTGTGTGTGTGTGTGTGTGTTGACTGGACCAATAAAGTAACTGAACTGAAGTAGTTTTATTGTTTGATTGATTATTGATCGGCAGCTGAATAATAAGAGAGTGTCTGGTCTCTGTCAGCCTCCAGAGTTTCTCATTTTCACTGTTTCTGTTTTTTGTGTAAAATAAAACTGAATTTCTATTAATTTCTGTTTTCTACTTCCCTGAAATCCTGTCTCCATGACTACTAGCAACTGTGTGTGTGTGTGTGTGTGTGTGTGTGTGTGTGTGGGGGGGGCAGGAACTACACAAAGTAGGTCTAAGTGATGAAATCAGAAACACTGCTGCCCTCTGCTGGCTGATACTATTATACTACTGTCTAATACTATCTGATACTATTATACTACTGTCTGATACTATTATACTACTGTCTGATACTATTAAACTACTGTCTAATACTATCTGATACTATTATACTACTGTCTGATACTATTATACTACTGTCTGATACTATTAAACTACTGTCTAATACTATCTGATACTATTATACTACTGTCTGATACTATTATACTACTATCTGATACTATTATACTACTATCTGATACTATTATACTACTGTCTAATACTATTATACTACTATCTGATACTATTATACTACTATCTGATACTATTATACTACTGTCTGATACTATTAAACTACTGTCTAATACTATCTGATACTATTATACTACTGTCTAATACTATTATACTACTATCTGATACTATTATACTACTATCTGATACTATTATACTACTGTCTGATACTATTATACTACTGTCTAATACTATTATACTAATGTCTGATACTATTATACTACTGTCTAATACTATCTGATCCTATTATACTACTGTCTGATACTATTATACTACTGTCTGATACTATTATACTACTATCTGATACTATTATACTACTGTCTGATACTATTATACTACTGTCTAATACTATCTGATACTATTATACTACTGTCTGATACTATTATACTACTGTCTAATACTATCTGATACTATTATACTACTGTCTGATACTATCTGATACTATTATACTACTGTCTGATACTATTATACTACTGTCTGATACTATTATACTACTGTCTGATACTATTATACTCCTGTCTGATACTATTATACTACTGTCTGATACTATTATACTACCCTACCCTGCCTCTGGTGGCTGAAGAGCTGCATTCCTTTAACCCCAACTATTATTATTATTATTATTATTATTATTATTATTATTATACAGTATACTATTATACTGCTGTCTGATACTGTTAACATCAGTTATTACAACACTAAACACATTCAAAGTCCTTTACAGGGCCAAGTCCAAACAAATAGTTGCAGATAATGTAAAATAAATAGTATTTAAAAGACAATAAAAACAAAGCTAAGAGATTAATATTTACAGATAAAAATGGTTCCATAACTCTGTTTTAATCTGTAATGTTTTGAGTCCAGAATAATTTAATTTAACAGATATTGTAGCATGTTGATCAGCACGTTAACAGTTATTGATCTGTCTGTGGTGACTACCTGCACGTCTAACTGCCTAACTAAAGTTCCTTCTTCCATGTTGTGTTAGCGTGTGTGGTTCTGACCCAGGCAGGCCCTTCTCTCTGGGACTCAGTCATCGGCGGAGCGGGGGGGGTGGCTAATTGGGCTTAAGCCCCGAATGTTTTGTCAAAAGCCCTGAATTTTTTAGGTTTTTTAAATTAACTTCAACTTTGTTTCATTTCCTCTCTCTCTGTCCTTCTTTCTGACTGGAGCGGCAAAAAATGAAACAGCTCCGTGCGTGGTGGCGGACGGTAATGCCTCGCGCATCACTCAGCTTGTTTGCCAACTGCCAATAAAAACTAACGAAGAAGAATATAAATCTTCTTCTTCGTCGTTAACTTGTCATCAGGGGCTGGCGGGCTGTATGTTGTATGTTTCATCGGTGTCGCGAGCTAACCGGCTTAAGTTATGGATATAGAGAGCCGAAGTCCCGCCCCTTCCGGTGGACCTCATGGGACCTTAAGTCATAAAAAAATATGAACGGTAGTGAACGGGGAGAGGCAAATTATTTTTTGATCCCATTTGAATTAAGCCATGGATTACAAATATGATGTTCGGCAATTTAAAAGATGATTTTTCAACCGAAGAAAGTCTCGGTTATCCGTAGGTTTGTCGTAGTACCACTTAGTTTAGTGTGAGACAGCTCAGTGGACTACATCTCCCGTTTCACACAACCTACGTCACCTAGCTTGATGCTCGGTTTGCTCGCTAGCTAGCTTAGCTCTGTTCCACAACACATGTAACGTTATCGTAACTGCTGTGTTTTATCCAGTCAGGTGTTCTCAGCAGAGAAGTAAAAGAACGAGAGAGATCCTCTGATCATTAGAGTAACGTTACATCCTGGTACTATATACACAGAGACATCGTAGCTTCAGAGAGACGTCATCCATGAAGTTTGTAGTCTTTCTAATTACGTATTTTCACAGTCTTATACTTCAACAGTTTAACAATTAACTGAGATTTTCTTCGGTTGAAAAATAATGTTTTAAATTGACGAAAATCATATTTGTAATCCATGGCTTAATTCAAACGGGATCAAAAAATAATTATTATCTCTCCATTGACTCTAGTTCATACTTTTTCGAAAGATAGGTCCCATTGGCCGGAAGTAGAAGGGCGGGACTTCGGCTCTCTATAACAAAGCTTTCTATAGTACGAAACAGGAACGCTAGTAACCATAGTAACAGACCTCACCGGCCGGAGAGTGATTCAGAAGCAGCGTCAGACGAACCGCGGACAAGTGGTGCAGGTTAGTGGATCCGCTGTTGTAACACTTGAGTTACGTGACTGCAGGGCTCTCAAGTGTCACGAATTCAGTGTGACAGTCACTCATTTCGGTCTTTTGTCACGCACTCCTGCCACACATTGTATTTCTCACGTGGAAAAACTTTTTATAATAAATTGAATATGCCGCAGCGCCCAAAACGTCTCTGGCGCGCCGCTCTCACTATGGAACCGGCAGGAATCAAGCCCGTCTCCCCTGGAGTTGTTAGTCGAGCCTGCCACTTTTCAGCCAATCATTAAAAAGAAAGTGGCTACACAATAGCTAATAAGATTTAACGCAACAACCAATGAAAAAAAGCAAAGAGCAGCGGACAGACACTTCCCTAAATATTCGCTCATTCAGAGACCAGAGACCCAAACTGGGCTCTGTGTCTGTCAGACGATCTGAGATCTACCGTATCAGCAGAGTAATCATGTAATGTACAGCAGATTATGGTGCAGGTAGATTATTTTGTGCTATATTGACTATTATAACTTTATTTTTCTCAAAATATCACGACTCTTCCAAAACACAGATATATTTTGAATGTGCACAAAGTTTTGGACATGAGCAGAAATCTTCTTCAAACAAATCTGAAATATTAGGCTACAGTCCAGGGCTTTATTAATTCATTACAATGAATTAATTTATCATTGAGGTGAATAATTGTCATATGCACATTTAAGGAGGTTACTTCCTCAACAAAAAATGCAAAAGAAAAGGGAAGAGTAAATGATGCCTCTAGGCTACATGTGTGCTGACTCAGATATAATTAGAAAAGCTGATCTACAGGAGAATAAATAGATGAAAGCAATACAGAATGCCTTACTTCCATATATTCCATTATGTTTTTATGTTTGGATTATAATCTATGTTTACCTTTTTACATAAAGATTTCCAGCATCAATTTATTCAGAAAAAGGTATAAATAGGTGCATACAAATTCACCAGAATGCAGGAAATGAAGAGTTTAATGCTCAAAATTTTCTGGGGGAGGACCCCCATACCCCCCCCCACATCATAAGTCACCCTGTGGAAATTGAATAAATACTTTGAATTTGGTTGAATTGTCAGTGCCATGTGTCAAATCTTTTGTTGTGTAAATCTGAGCAATTATTAATAATAACAAAAACACTAATAATAATATTAATGAAACACTCCTATTCCTTTGCATCCTTATGCATTCTATTATCTCAAACAGCCTGAAAAATAGTGCATTTAGCTGACGTAATTGGGAAAAAAATCTCCACCGGGGGAGCATGCCCCCGGACCCCCCTAGGTTTGGGCTAAGCCCCGAATGTTTATATAGTCTGGCTCCGCCCCTGGACTCAGTCCTATCCTTCAGATGGCTCCGAGTAGAGCCAGGTTAATCCTGTCTCTATTCCTGACTGCAGACCAGCTGGAGATCTAATCCAGATCAGACCAACACATCCTCTCACAACTGAAGGAACATGGAGAGGTAGTCCTGTAGTAACATGGAGATTGGGCTGTGGCCCTGCAGTGTATATCTAGTATATTTATAATAGATATCAAGAGAATAAACCCTCCATCATACCCTCAGCCATCTCACTGTTGAACTCAAAAGGTAAAGGTAATATCAGCTCAAACACACAACCAACTGCCTGCTTGACTTAATCTGTGACATCACAGAGAGGTGGATGATGTCATCAGCCAGGAAACTTCCTGGAGTCTGAGGAAACGACCTCGGAGAGATTCAACAGAAAAGGTCACACACAGACACGCGCACACACACACACACACACACACAGACACACACACAGACTGAACACTAAACGAGATTAATTTAAGCCTCTGACTCTGTGTGTGTGTGTGTGTGTGTGTCTCTCTCTTGTTCGAGATCATCATCAGCACTTTCTGCGGCGCGGCGTTCATGAGGATTTATTTTCTTTAATCAACTGAAACTGGTGGTTTTCTTTGGACAGATGAATCTGTGAGACAGAAGGTAAACACACTGTGTGTGTGTGTGTGTGTGTGTGTGTGTGTGTGTGTGTGTGTGTGTGTGTGTGTGTGTGTGTGTATGTGTGTTAGGTTGTTTAAATTAGCTGAGATGTTTAAGGGTAATTCTTCAACTATGGTACTCTTTGAGCTAGATGAACAGTTTTTAAGTCTCAGTTGGTTTCTCAATATGTCTAGAAACCTTCCCTGAAGTTGGCTGTGATGATTTGTATTGAATAATATATATTTTTTACCATTTTTATCTGACAGTCCAAGAAAACGGTAATTTCCATCACATAACAAAACATGTGTTTTTAAGATAAAATAATTAATTATCTTCTGTTATAAATGTATTTGATTAAATAGCACACACATCTCTGTTCAAATTTGTAAATTGTAAATTTGTCACTGAACATTTCATTTACTTATCATAGCTCAAAATCATGTATTTCTCAAAGTGTATACACATATCTTACCCCTAACTGCACAACTGTCACTGAATATAGTTGGCTTGATTGTACGTTTTTTATCTGTTTTACTTTAAAATGTGTGTGGCGGAAATGACATAGATAGGCAACTTCCAATTAAAAACTTTTTTTCTACTACTCTATGTGGTGAACCAAAGCAAATCAATAAGCAACAGCATTAGTGAACAAAAACATATCACCAATATTTTTAAATTAAAAGCAATCCAAAAAATTAAATAAACAGGAATTTGTGTTAAAATTCAGCAAATCATTTCTTCACTGTTTTGTACATGCTGAACTACAGCTAACTAAGTACGAACTAGCGCAAAATAGAGCAAATATAACCAGTTGACTATAATTTTGAATAACTGATAAAATAGGCAATATATTTTGAAACTGAAAACTTATATGCTTATATGCTATATGCCTACGCTGAACCAGAGCAAACACTCTGTACTTGGGTGATAGAATGCAAAACTGATTTTACCTTGTCATAGTTGAATAAGAACAGTTTGGAGGGTAACTAGGACATACATAGAACCTTAAAATCCCATTGACACCTCTTTTCTCTGCAAATCTCACTATTTAAAACTGCTGCTGAAAACGGGCAAATCTCAACAAAGCTCATAGCTGATGTCAATTGGGGATCCTCCTTACGAAAAATTGATGGCTAATTGCAAATTTTGTCCGACTGTGTTGGAGTTCAGCAGTAGCTTAGCAGGCTAACGTGACAGCGGCCGGTGCTGCCCCGGCGCCCGGCGTGTCCTCCTCACAGATGGATCTCCGTCACGGCCGGCAGCCCGCGGTGCTCCATACCCGCGCAAAGTGACTGTTTCTGGGTTACTGGACTACTAAATGCCGAGGCCCTGACAGAGCTCCGCAGCTTGCCGCGATCTTTACCCATAGGATTGAAGGGACACTAGCAGCTAACAAAACCCCTCAAATTCACAAATATGCATTAAATTAATATCGGACGCAAGCGTTAGTTTGGTAAGACCTTATGGTAGCTGTAATATATGTGGCGTGACGAAATTCAGCCGGCCAGTTCTGCGGAGCCCCGTTAGTCCAGTAACCCAGAAGCGGTGACTTCCCCTGGGTATGAAGCGCAGCAGAGGCAGACTGTGTGGAGATCCTGAAGTCAGACACATCTTACCAAATTTGCAATTAGCCATCAATTTTCGAAAAACGGCCCATATTTCTGCTATATATAGTTGATTTCTCGCATAAAAAAGTCTCAGACCCGCTGTCTCATCTCCAATGTATGTGTATGTGGTTCCTCAACCAATCAGCATGCAACTCATCTAAATATTCAGGAGCATATTTGGAAGAAAAGCTGTTGTTCCGAATAGAGACATTCCACAGGGATGCATACGGGCCCTACGAATAGCACCTGGGACATTTTCAGCACAACCAATGTTACATACCCCATTAGGAGACCTTAAAGGAGAACTCCGGGCAATTTTTCCGTTAGTCTTGATCGCTATATGTATATGAGTACTGTCGATAGCAAAAAAAACGAGCTGAATCGGTGCTAGCAACACGGAGCTGCTGCAGCTAATGCCGAGAGCTCCCACTCAGCTAAAACGGCAGTTATGGGGGCATAAGATAAAGAGTGCCTTTGTGCCTCTTAACAGACACAAAATGCAATTAAAATGTCTGTGCAACATGAACAGGGCACTTACATGACAACAAGATGCGTTTAGCAACTTAGCCATTGTTTAAATTCACCTACCCTCTTAGCTGCTAGCTGCCGTCTGGGATGAGTGAGAGTGTTCAGCCAGGCTCCGGTAATAATCATCACGCAGCAGTTCCATGTGTATTTGTAGCATATATATCCATTTTGTGTGCTGTCGTTGGTGAATATGAGTCTCTGCAGTGGCGAATTGTGTGGTAGTTTCCTTAGCCAGGCTAGCAGCCCGGACCGGAATCCTTCTACTTCCTCCCCGCCTCCCTCGCCTGCCGCTGCAGACAACAATCCACAGGCGCCCGCTGGTCTGGTGGAGGTCCTCCAGAGGACAGGTCATGCTTTCACAGCGAAATTTTGAAGTTTATTCCCCCCTCATAAATAGTTAATTGAGCACTGAAGTGATCCTATAAGTGACTATGTAACTACATGGAAACAGACCAAATGATGCCTGTTTCTTGTAATACTATTATGAATAGCGTAATATTATTATAATTAGCTCTAGCTCCATAGTTACGTTACTCCAAGCTTCTTCCCTTGTGAACACCTCCGTTCTTCACTCTTCACACACTACGCTCCGTTGTTTACCTTTTACTGCTACAACTGAATTCCCACGGGGCTTCAGCGCAAGGCTACAGCCTTCTGTAATGCTACTGTACAAGAAACAGGCATCATTTGGTCTGTTTCCATGTAGTTACATAGTCACTGATATGATCATAACCACTACAGTGCTCAATTACCTATTTATGAGGGGGGAATAAACTTCAATATTTCGCCGTGAAAGCATGACCTGTCCTCTGGAGGACCTCCACCAGACCAGCGGGCGCTTGTTGGATTGTTGTCTGGAGCGGCAGGCGAGGGAGGCGGGGAGGAAGTAGAAGGATGCCGGTCCGGGCTGCTAGCCTGGCTAAGGAAACTACCACACAATTCGCCACTGCAGAAACTCATATTCACCAACGACAGCACACAAAATGGATATATATGCTACAAATACACATGGAACTGCTGCGTGATGATTATTACCGGAGCCTGGCTGAACACACTCACTCATCCCAGACGGCAGCTAGCAGCTAAGAGGGTAGGTGAATTTAAACAATGGCTAAGTTGCTAAACGCATCTTGTTGTCATGTAAGGTCCCTGTTCATGTTGCACAGACATTTTAATTGCATTTTGTGTCTGTTAAGAGGCACAAAGGCCCTCTTTATCTTATGCCCCCATAACTGCCGTTTTAGCTGAGTGGAGCTCTCGGCATTAGCTGCAGCAGCTCCGTGTTGCTAGCACCGATTCGGCTCGTTTTTTTTGCTATCGACAGTACTCATATACATATAGCAATCAAGATTAACGTAAAAATTGCCCGGAGTTCTCCTTTAAGGAACTGTGTGAAATACCCTATATAATCATTCTATCACCCCTTTATATGTTACTGTCATGTATGTTATGTTGTAATTCCATGTATTGTCAAACGTATGTTATCATGTGGAATAACAAGTTGAATCTGACTAAATAGACATTGTATTTGCTAAATACTGTATCTGTCAAACTTGCATACGGGCCAGAGGTTCAGCTATGTTTTATTTAACTGTTTTTGAATTTAAATGTTTTAGTTTTAGTATTACAGCCCAAATAATTTGCTGTTTAGCACAAACAATGTCATTTCCACCACAACCTGTCTTTACCACCACAATGAACACTGTGGTGGAAATGACATTTCCCCCCTTTCCCTCTAAAATATCATGCTATGTTAGCCTGCTAATATTACTTTTAGAGTTAGCATTAAATATACACAAATTAAACATTATTAAATTAAATTTATCCAGTTATTTTTACGTCCATGTGAAATATGAGCTGTTTGTAAATGACGACCAATAACATACTCTCAGTTTTACTCATATTTACCTTGATTTTTCTACTTTTCATTATCCCCCTGTACACAACACCATTTCATCCAACCATGTGTTGCACTGTGGAGTTTCTGTTGCTATGGTTACTAAGTACACAAACCTAAAACAATGATCCCAGGATTCTGTTTTGTACATCGTGGTGGAAATGACAGTAAGCCCAAGGGACAAGGGTTCTACTTATGAAAAATATAGGAAAATGTGAATAAATATGGCAATATATAATATGTATAATTGAAATAGACATTATTTTATCATTTGTACTTGAAATCTACATCATTTAAATATTTAATTTAGAATTAAGCAAGGTTAAAGCTGCAAATTCTGGCTTAGGGACAGAGTGAAAACAGTAAAAACCATGCATAAAAGGCCTTATATAAGAAAAAGAATAATTGAGCCATGATACATTTTTTATAAGTTCCCCTTAGGATGAAGTAATTGTGACAAAAACAAAAAAGAAGAAATGTTTTTTAGTTTTTATTATTTCACCCAGGGACAAGAAAAGTACCATAGTTAAAGAATCATCCTTAAATGTGTGATGAGCCCAGAGTCCAACAGAAAATATTTCTGGTGGGATGTTACATTACATTACATGTCATTTAGCTGACTCTTTTATCCAAAGCGACTTACAATTAAGTGCATTCAACCGAGTAAGTACATTAGCTTTAAATAAGCTAAGCTACAAACGTATGAAAGTGCAGGTTCAAGAGGTTTTTTTTTTTTTATCAAAGGTGTAGTCTGAAGAGATGTTTTTAGACTTCGGTGGAAGATGTGTAGGTTTTCAGCCATCCTGATGTCGATGGGGAGCTCGTTCCACCATTTGGGAGCCAGGACAGTGAACAGTCTGGATTTCGTTGAGTGATTAGTTCTCCCTCGCTGTGGGGGGGCAGCAAGCAGTTTGGCTGATGCAGAGCGAAGTGGGCGGGTTGGGGTATATGGTTTGACCATGTCCTGGATGTAAGCTGGGGCTGATCTGTTCATGGCCCTGTATGTAAGTACTAGTGTCTTGAAGCGGATGCGGGCAGCCACTGGTAGCCAGCGAAGAGAGAGGAGGAGCGGTGTAGTGTGAGAGAACTTGGGGAGGTTGAAGACAAGACAAGCTGCTGCGTTCTGAATGAGCTGCAGGGGCCGGATGGCACATGCAGGCAGGCCAATCAGGAGGGAGCATGCAGGCAGGCCAATCAGAAGGGAGTTGCAGTAGTCAAGATGTGAGATGACTAGAGCCTGAACCAGAACCTGAGCCGCCTTCTGTGTTAGAAGGGGACGTATCCTTCTGATGTTATGTAGCATGTATCTACACGATCGGGTAGTTGCAGCAATGTTAGCAGTGAAGGAGAGTTGGTCGTCAAGTGTCACACCCAGGTTTTTAGCAGTCTGGGTGGGGACTACCACAGGTTTCTAGCAGTCTGGGTGGGGACTACCACAGGTTTTTAGCCGTCTGGGTGGGGACTACCAAAGAGTTGTCAATTGTTATAGTCAGGTCTTGGGTAGGAGAGCCCTTCCCTGGAAGGAAAAGGAGCTCAGTCTTGTCGAGGTTGAGTTTCAGATGGTGTGTGGACATCCAAGAAGAAATGTCAGTCAGACAGGCCGAGATACGTGCTGCTACTTGAGTGTCAGACTCAGGAAAGGAGAGAATTAGTTGGGTGTCATCTGCGTAGCTGTGATAAGAAAAGCTGTGCGATTGAATGACAGATCCAAGAGAGTTGGTGTACAGAGAAAAGAGGAGGGGACCCAGGACTGATCCCTGAGGAACCCCAGTTTTGAGTGGGCAAGGTTCTGAGCTAGATCCTCTCCAAGTTACCCGGTAGGTTCGGCCTTCTGCGTAAGATGTCAGCAAAGAGAGCGCAGAGCCTGAAACACCAAGATCCTGGAGTGTCGAAATGAGGATCTGGTGGTTCACTGTGTCGAAGGCGGCAGAAAGGTCCAGAAGGATGATGATGGAAGAGAGAGAGGTTGTTCTAGCGATGTGAAGCTGCTCAGTGACAGCAAGGAGGGCAGTTTCTGTTGAGTGACCAGCCTTGAAGCCAGACTGGTGGGGATCAAGAAGGTTGTTCTGGTGGAGATAGGTAGAGAGTTGATTATAAATGGCACACTCAAGAGTTTTAGATAGAAATGGAAGAAGGGAGACGGGTCTATAGTTATTTACATCCGAGGAGTCGAGTGTTGTTTTTTTGAGTAGTGGGGTCACTCTTGCCTCTATAAGGGCATTGGGGAAACAGCCAGTTGACAAGGAGATGTTAATGAAATGAGTGAGGAAAGGAAGAAGGTCAGTAGCAATGGACTGGAGGAGGTGAGAAGGGATAGGATCCAGGGGGCAGGTGGTTGGACGGGCAGAGGTAATCAAAGTAAGAATTTGATTTGGAGATAGAGGGGTGAAAGAGCAAAGAGTACTGGATGTGATGGATGGTAAGGTAATTTCAGGAGGTGTGGTGGAAAAGGAAGAGCGTATGTCGTCTATCTTTTTTACAAAGTAGTTGACTAAGTGGATTGGTAGGAGGGAGGAGGTGGACTGGGGGTATCTAGCAGGTTAGAGAAGATGGAAAAAAGTTTTTTGGGGTTTGAGTAAGAGGATTCAATTTTGGTTTGATAAAAGGAGCTTTTTGCTGCAGAAATAGAGGCAGCGAAGGATCTTTCAGCACGTACTGAGTCAGATAACCACGGCGCTGGGGAGGACTTACGAGCCGGTCGTGAAGTAAGAGGGCAGAGAGAGTCGAGAGAGGAGGATAGAGTAGAGAGTAGAGTGTCTGTGGCAGCATTAGGAGGCATGAGTAAGAAAGAGTCAGATGGAGGGAGGGTAGATAGAGTACATGCCGCCAGAGAAGAAGGAGAGAGTGAACGGATATTACAGCGGACAGGTACGGTGTCTCTTGAGATATGGTTGTGAGCTTGGGAGAGAGAAAGAGAGTAAGAAATGGTCTGAGGTATGGAGTGGAGTAACACTGAGGTTGGATGTAGAGCAATTTCTGGTGAATATGAGATCTAGGTGGTTGCCAGCTTTGTGAGTGGGTGGTGAAGGAGAGAGTGAGAGGGCAAAAGAAGAGAGAAGGTGTAGAAAGGCAGCTACCTTCTCTGTCTGGATGTTGAAGTTGCCCAGAAGTACCAGAGGAGGGCCAGTTTCAGGGATGTTTGAAAGAAGGACATCCAGCTCCTCCAAAAACTCCCCCAGAGGACCTGGTGGGCGGTAGATAACAATGATGACTAGTAGTACCGGATGAGTTATGGTGACAGCATGAAGTTCAAAAGACAGTGGAGTAAACTGTGGCAGTGGGTAGAGAGAAAATCTCCACTTGGGGTTAATGAGTAGGCCTGTACCTCCACCTCTCCCAGTGGGTCTGGGTGTGTGGGTGAAAGAGGAGGCAGAAGAGAGAGCAGCAGGGCTGGATGTGTTGGTTGGTGTAATCCAGGTCTCAGTGAGAGCAAGGAAGTCAAG
>JABUOV010000188.1:37500-78902 GCA_025617405.1 Perca schrenkii
ACGTCTCCTGTTTCTACAGAAGTTAGAAATGCAGCTGTAGCAAGTATCTCACTATCACTAATGTTACCCACATTCATATTTAGACCCAACAAGGAGAAGACCAAAGATATACAGTATATATACATGTAGATACAGCATTCGGCTCGTGAGATGCGTCTGTGCCTCCGCCATTTTGAGACGGACATCTGAACCATTTGACCAAAAAGACTCAGAGAAAAAGACAGACTTTTGTGATGCTTTTGGATGGAAACTACTAAGCAACATTGAATAACATTTTAAAAAGGTGTTTTTCAATATTTTTATGTTAGGAACGTGTTTAATTTGAAATCAAAAGAGCTAATGTTAATCCTGCTTAGCTAACATTAAGTTAAGTGACTCTCCTTATACTGAATTAAGCTAAGCTATTTTTATTTAAGTAATTAGTAGTATATTTTGGTCTCTATAGATAATTGCAATGTATATACAGTACAGGCCAAACGTTTGGACACACCTTCTCATTCAATGCGTTTCCTTTTTATTTTCATGACTATTTACATTTTAGATTCTCACTGAAGGCATCAAAACTATGAATGAACACATATGGAATTATGTACTTAACAACAAAGTGTGAAATAACTGAAAACATGTCTTATATTTTAGATTCTTCAAAGTAGCCACCCTTTGCTTTTTTATTAATAAGGGAAATAATTCCACTAATGAACCCTGACAAAGCACACCTGTGAAGGTAAAACCATTTCAGGTGACTACCTCATGAAGCTCATTGAGAGAACACCAAGGGTTTGCAGCGCTATCAAAAAAAGCAAAGGGAGGCTACTTTGAAGAATCTAAAATATAAGACATGTTTTCAGTTATTTCATACTTTTTTGTTAAGTACATAATTCCATATGTGTTCATTCATAGTTTTGATGCCTTCAGTGAGAATCTACAATGTAAATAGTCATGACAATAAAGAAACACATTGAATGAGAAGGTGTGTCCAAACTTTTGGCCTGTACTGTATCTCACTTGTATAAATTAAATCTAAGGCTTAAAGCCACATACTGTTACCATCTAGACAAGATAAGGTATTTTGGTATGAAAACCCCCATTTTTAATTTAACCAAGTATCCTGTATTATAAATACACATCTGGCATCTGTGGCGAAGCAAACTGCTTGAATCTGTTGGAAATACATCAAGAATTATGATATGTCTGTCCTACAGTGGCGACTGCCTCAACGATCTTTCCAAGGAATAGCAGCGGTGAATGCGGTATTAATGTATATATATATATATATATATATATATGACAAAAGAGTCATTGCTATGGTAATGCTGCAGACCAACCCATTCTAAGTAGTTGCTAGTGTCACCTCGTCTCGTCGAAACTCTTTGGTCTGAACTGGGCTGTAAACATCACAGAGGAGATCATCTAAAACTCCTTTTCATACACAGAAACATTATTTTGATCTGCAGATAATCAGCGGATTTACGTCTGAAAAATGTTTTTAAATTCCCTTTTGCAGTGGTGATAATGTGCATGAGCTCGGTCCTGATTGGTGGACAGGATCAGGAAGAGCTCCTATTGGCTGCTCTGGACATGGGGATGGTTTCTGACGGTTACATCTTCATTCCGTATGATGCCCTGCTCTATGCCTTGCCGTACCAGGTAACCACCCATACTTAACTTCCTGAAACGATAACTACATTATATTTCTTACTGAAGCTGTTTTCTGATTATAAAAATAATCTCTAAAGTCCTTGGTCTGAGTAAAGTTCTCTTGAAGCTGATGTTTGTTCCCTGTTTCCCTCCTCTGTCCAATCAGGACACAGTATTTCCTCAGCTGACCAATAACACGAAGCTTCGTCGCGCCTACAGCTCCGTGCTGACCGTTACTATGGCGTCGGACCAGAGTTTCTACGAAGCTTTTCGTCAGGCTCAAATAACCCGAGAGATTCGCTCTGCTGTGGCTGCTACTGAGGTTATTACTACACAACTACTGCTACACAACACATACTACACAACAACTACTGCTACACAACTATTACTACACAACTACTGCTACACAACTATTACTACACAACACATAATAACCCGAGAGATTCGCTCTGCTGTGGCTGCTACTGAGGTTATTACTACACAACTACTGCTACACAACACATACTACACAACAACTACTGCTACACAACTATTACTACACAACTACTGCTACACAACTACTGCTACACAACTATTACTACACAACACATAATAACCCGAGAGATTCGCTCTGCTGTGGCTGCTACTGAGGTTATTACTACACACCTACTGCTACACAACACATACTACACAACAACTACTGCTACACAACTATTACTACACAACTACTGCTACACAACTACTGCTACACAACTATTACTACACAACACATAATAACCCGAGAGATTCGCTCTGCTGTGGCTGCTACTGAGGTTATTACTACACAACTACTGCTACACAACACATACTACACAACAACTACTGCTACACAACTATTACTACACAACTACTGCTACACAACACATAATAATCCGAGAGATTCGCTCTGCTGTGGCTGCTAATGAGGTTATTACACAACTATTACTACACAACTACTGCTACACAACACATACTACACAACTACTATTACACAACTACTATTACACAACTATTACTACAGAACTATTACTACACAACACATACTACACAACTACTACTACACAACACATACTACACAACTATTACTACACAACACATACTACACAACTACTACTACACAACAGATACTAATTCAATTTCAATTCAATTTAATTTATAGTATCAAATCATAACAAGAGTTATCTCAGGACAGTTTACAGATAGAGTTGGTCTAGACCACACTCTATAATTTACAAAGCCCCAACAATTCCAGTAATTCCCTCAGGAGCATTCAATGCTAGTGCGATAGTTTTTTGTTTCAGTCCCCTGACACAAAAACAGATTTGGGGTTAGGACAACCACACACTTAAACAGTTATAAAAATAATAACATATTGGATGTTTTTGTAAATAAAATGTGATTAATTTTGCCTGACTTTTGTCTGCAGGTTTCTCCGGTCTTTGGGACGATCTTCAACATGGTGTACTTTGTTGCTAAGGCGGTGGAGGAGCGTCGTCAGGCAGGGGGCGGGAACTGGGTGAAAGGTGATCAGCTCGTCCAATCAAATGGAGGCTTTGATTTCCAGGGCTTCAATCAGGTCAGAAACATTTAACCTTTAATAAAAAATTTTTAAATTAATTTGTCTAACCCAGTGGTGTAGTCTACGTGATACGCAGGTATACGCTGTGTACCAACTGGGAAAGGTTAAGGATTCTCGTATACGCACTTTTAAAAGCGCCAGGATATGTAACGGCGATTGTTTCATGACAGAACTTTTACACTATATGATTTCCCCCCGTCTGTGTTGTGAATCACCTAGGACCAATCATTCTCCACGCAAATTTGAAATTAACTATTGTGAATCACCATACACTAAAGATACAAGATGAAAACAAACTCAACCTACACTCCAGTGTTTGCCTCCGAAGCTATTACTGCTTTGAGTGATACTGCAGACGACTTTAACGTTACAAAAACTACAGAAACAAAACACCTCTCTGGGATGCCTCTCTCTGGGATGCATTGCCCTGGAAAGGATGAGTTTGAAGCTATAACAACAAATCCCAGTATACTCACTACTAAACAACCGACTACACCACTGGTCTGAATAAAGTAGGACCTGTTCTCCTTTAAATGTCATTCGGCCACTATTATCAGTTACCACCGTGATAATATCTGACGCTCTCTTCTTCTATGGTTTCTCTCAGGAGTTGTACGGTGGTAAAAATGGGCGTGGCCTGCAGGCCAGGTACGTGGTGTTGGACAGTAACGGCGACCGCTTCGTGCCGACGCACACGCTCGCTCCGACGCACACGGACGGGACGGTCGGGGGTCTGAGAGCGCTGAGTCACTCCTTCATCTTCCCTGGAGGAAAACCCCCCACGGCCAGCTTCTGTTGGTTCAGTCCAGAGGAGGCCTGCAGTAGTGGTGCGTTCACTGACCTACAGGGGGGGGCTGTAGTGTATTCACTGACATACAGGGAGGTGGAGGGGGGGGGGGGGGGGTGTGACTGTGGTGCGCTCACTGACCTACAGAAAGGGGAGACTTTGTCTATCGTCTCTGGTTTGGGGGGTCAGGTGAACAGCTCCCCCTGCTGTTTGTCACAATAATGTCAGCGTAGTTTATTTTTGTTTTTTGTTTTTTCTCTGCAGGTTTGGGCTCTGTGACAATGTTCTTCATCTTCCTGGTACTCTGCGCTGTGATTGGAGCTTTCATCTACTGGTTCAGGTGACACACACACACACACACAACCCATAAATTCTTTTTTACATTAAATGTTATTTAACTGACACTTTTATCCATAAGTGCTTTCGACCTTAAAGGTACAAACTCCAGACAGCAAGAAGAAAATGCAAACTACAAAGAGCCACATTGTTTTTTTTATTATCCAAGGTGGAGTCAGAAGAGATGTGTTTTTAGTCAGCAACTGGTAACCAGTGAAGAGAGCGGAGGAGCGGTGTAGTGTGAGAGAACTTGGGGAGGTTGAAGACAAGTCGAGCTGCTGCGTTTTGATTGAGCTTCAGGGGCCGGATGGCACATGCAGGCAGGCCAATCAGGAGGGAGCATGCAGGCAGGCCAATCAGGAGGGAGTTGCAGTAGTCTAGATGTGAGATGACTAGAGCCTGAACTAGAACCTGAGCTGCCTTCTCTGTTAGAAGGGGACGTATCCTTCTGATGTTATGCAGTATGTATCTACACGATCGGGTGGTTGCAGCAATGTTAGCAGTGAAGGAGAGTTGGTCGTCAAGTGTCACACCCAGGTTTCTAGCTGGTTGGGGACTACCACAGGTTTCTATCAGTCTGGGTGGGACTACCACAGGTTTCTATCAGTCTGGGTGGGGACTACCACAGGTTTCTATCAGTCTGGGTGGGACTACCACAGGTTTCTATCAGTCTGGGTGGGGACTACCACAGGTTTCTAGCAGTCTGGGTGGGGACTACCACAGAGTTGTCAATTGTTATAGTCAGGTCCTGGGTAGGAGAGCCCTTCCCTGGAAGGAAAAGGAGCTCAGTCTTGTCAGGGTTGAGTTTTAGGTGGTGTGTGGACATCCAAGAAGAAATGTCAGTCAGAAAAGCTGAGATATGTGCTGCTACCTGCATTCAGACTAGGAAAAGGAGAGAATAAGTTGGGTGTTGTCTGCGTTGCTGTGGTAGGAAAAGACATGAATGAATGACAGACCTGAGAGATTTGGTGTATAGAGAAAAGACGAAGGGACCCAGACAGATCCTCTCTAAGTTACCCGGTAGGTTCAGCCTTCCAGGTAAGTTGTGAGCAAAGAGAGCACAGAGCCTGAGAAACCCAGATCCTGAAGTGTCAAAATAAGAGTCTGGTGGTTCACTTTGTCAAAGGCAGCAGAAAGGTCAGGAAGGATGATGACGGAGGAGAGAGAGGTCGTTCTAGCGATGTGAAGCTGCTCAGTGACAGCAAGGAGGGCAGTTTCTGTTGAGTGACCAGCCTTCAAGCCAGACTGGTGGGGATCAAGAAGGTTGTTCTGGTGGAGATAGGTAGAGAGTTGATTATAAATGGCATGCTCAAGAGTCTTAGATAGAAATGGATGAAGGGAGACGGGTCTGAGGTGAAACTACAGACCCGTCTCCCTTCATCTATTTCTTCATCCTTTGAGTGTGGGTTTTTTATGGAGAAGGGTCATTCTTGCTTCGTTGAGAGCATTGGGGAAACAGCCAGCAAGGAGGCGTTGATAAGATAGGTGAGGAAAGGAAGAAGTTTGGGAGCATTAGACTGGAGAAGGTGAGAAGGAATAGGATCAAGGGGGCAGGTGGTTGGGCAGGCAGAAGTAATCATGGTAAGAACTTGATTTGGAGATAGAGGGATGAAAGAGTAGTGGATGTGATGGATGGTAAGTTGATTTCAGGAAGTGTGGTGGAGAATGAAGAACGTACAGTATGTAATCTATCTTTTTTACAAAGTATTTGACAAAGTGGGTTGATAGGAGGGAGGAGGGATGGGGGACTGGAGGGATCAAGTAGGTTAGAGAAGATGACAAAAAAGTTTGAGGTTTGAGAAGGAGGATTGACACACACACACACAGACACACACACACAGACACACACACAGACACACACAAACAGACACACACACACACACACTCATAATAATAATCTGTGTTCAGGATTTACAGGAGAAGAGCAAACACGACCAAACTGGTTCTGACTCTGGACGACATCGTCTTCATCGACACTCAAGTCAGCAAGAAGGTCAGAAACTGTTTCCTTAAGGTTCTCATTAACAGAAACTATTCCTCAAGGTTCTAATTAACAGAACCTGTTTCCTTAAGGTTCTTTCATTAACAGTACAGTAATTTGAGAAAACACTTTTTTTCTCGCTTTTTTTCTTTTTCTTTCCGACCCTGATCCAAACTGAATCTGCAGGTGTTTTTACAGTTTCAGCGGTGATCCAGAATCAAAATCTCCAGAATTTACCGGCCTGTTTTTCTGTTTTAAGTGGATGTGTTAAAGTCCTGGTGATGAACGATTAACTGCTGATGATGTTTGTCTTTAGTTATTGGAGACATTTTGTCGTTGATGACGTTGTTGGTGTTTTATTGTTTTTGTAGAAACTGAACGATGAGTCGATTATGAGGAGTCTTCTGGAAATAAATACTCCGATGCGCTCGATCGCTCGAAGTTACATCCTGACGTCACCTGAGAGCTCCAACATCGGAATCCTGGAGGTACACCTGTGTGTCTGTCGGCCTGTCTGTGTGTCTGTATGTCTGTCTGTCTATCTGTCTGCCTGTCTTTCTGTCTGACTAACTTACTGTGCTCTGATTGGTTGTGTTGTTGCCAGGGCGACTGGGTTTGGCTGAAGAAGATCCCCGTTGAAAGGAAGATAACAGCTGTGAATCAAAGCACTCAGAGTCTTTTCAGCCATGTACAAAGTTTATTTAGAGCACATTTCACTTTACATAAAACATTAAAAGGACAATTAAAAACATTAAAAACTGTAACCATTATATTCTGTAAGAAAATAAAAGCATGCTAAATATAAAATACATAATAAGCTGCTGTGTAAGACATCAAATTGATTAATATTTTCACAGTTTATAGATGAATATGTTGGCAGTATATATATTAATACTCTGACAGTTTATATAGCTATATTCTGACAATTTAACGATTAATATGATATATACAGTATATAATATATTGACAGTGAACTGAATATATTTACCATTATATTTCCCTGTGTGTGTGCAGCTGAGGGAGATGCGACATGAGAACACCAACCTTTACGTGGGATTGTTCGTGGACTCGGGGATCTTTGCTCTGGTGGTGGAACACTGTCCTCGGGGGAGTCTGGCCGACCTGCTGGCCGACGGAGACATGAGACTGGACTGGATGTTCAAGTCCTCGCTGCTAATGGACCTCATCAAGGTAATACTACTACTACTACTGCTAATACTACTAAATGTGACCCTGATGGAGACATGAGACTGGACTGGATGTTCAAGTCCTCGCTGCTAATGGACCTCATCAAATGAATACTACTACTATTGCTAATACTACTAAGCCTGACCCTACTACTAGTATTAACCCTAACCCTACTACTGCTAGTGGCACAAACATCCTGATAACTACTACTACTACAACAACTACTACTACTAATACTAATACTACTAACCCTGATGGAGACATGAGACTGGACTGGATGTTCAAGTCCTTGCTGCATCAAGGTAATACTCCTACTAACCATATTACTCCTAGTGATACAAACATCCAGATTAGTACTACTAACTCTAACTAACTAATACTACTACTGACCCTACTACTAATACTAATGCTACCCTTTGTCCACCAGACTGTTGTTTTATCAGTACTCCCAGGACCTCGCCAGGACTTGCTTTCAAAGTCGGACAGTAACCACTGTTTTTTTTTCATCATTTGAACTACAGGTGACCAAAGTTGGTAGTTCTAATCAGTTTTATTGTGTTTTAATTTACTGGCCCCCTGGTTCAAACTGTTCTTTTATGTCTAAATTCAGTGATCTTTTCTCCTCTATTATTGGGTTGAAAAAAGTGGTTATGTTTGGTGATTTTAATAATCATGTCGATCTGAAATGCAAGTATCAAATGTGAAACGCAAGTAGCTTTGTGGGCGGATCTCTGGCGCTGTTGCTATGATACTGGCGGGATAAATGAGTCTTGCGCCCGATGCAAATCTAAAATGGGTTGGTCTGAAGTAGCTAGGTGTGGTTTGGGCGTAACGTGCAATAAACCAATCAGAGCGTCATCTCACATTCCCTTTAAGAGCAGGCGCGCTTGTTCCATTGCGGATTGCTATTATGACGGCGGATTTGCCTGGCGCACGCCAGCGGGAGCCGGTCTTGACCGGGTGGTGATGTTGCTGCTCCTGTCGGGCGCATCTCCTCAAGTCTGGAGAGGATTGCTGCAGCCATGGAGCGTGGGCCTCCAAACGCACCACCTGCACCTGTTGTGCCCCTTCCTCCTCCCCCCACTCCATCTCCGTCCACCCGCTCCACCAGGAGCACATCGCGCATTGCCACTCCACCAGAACCCGCTGGAGTGTCCAATCCTGCTGTAGTTCAACATCACGTCTCCTTAAGTCCTCTACTATTTCCTCATTTATGTCATCAACACATCCATAATTTATGGAAATGTTGTGTAAAACACAACAAGCCACAAAGAATGCCGGGACTTTTTGAGGACGTAACGTGTAACGTGCTTCCTGACCTACCCAAACTGAAGCGCATTTTCAGTAATATTTTTCTTTGTAATTATGTATGGTTTGCAAAAATGGGAACTGCTGCGTGTGTAGATGAGAGAAGCAAGGTGTATGTGCGTTGTGCACACGATACATTATGGCCAAGCATGCGCCCCTAAAATAGCATCTGAATGCTACGTGCCTTTAGACTAGCGCCACCGACTTTAGACCAGGTTTTTCCTGGTCAGTGGCGGAATTGTTTTCTGAAACGGCAAAATATCACCAAGGAACACTTGCGCCTGAACACGCCTCCTCTTTTCGCTGAACCGCCCCCAGGAGCGCAAATACATTCCCTATTTTACCGACGTCCGTCTGTGGAGGGAAAAGTCCGCTGTGCGTCGGGTGCAAAATAGGAATGATAAATGCGTCAGTGTACAAAGACTATTGCGCTGAGTGCAAGATAGGGCCCTATATGTGTTTAGTGAGCAGTAATCTTAATGTGTAAAGTAACTAGTAACTAAAGCTGGAACAGATGAATGTAGCGGAGTAACTAAAGTAACTAGTAACTAAAGCTGGAACAGATGAATGTAGTGGAGTAACTAAAGTAACTAGTAACTAAAGCTGTAACAGATGAATGTAGTGGAGTAACTAAAGTAACTAGTAACTAAAGCTGTAACAGATGAATGTAGCGGAGTAACTAAAGTAACTAGCAACTAAAGCTGGAAAAGATGAATGTAGTGGAGTAACTAAAGTAACTAGTAACTAAAGCTGTAACAGATGAATGTAGTGGAGTAACTAAAGTAACTAGTAACTAAAGCTGTAACAGATGAATGTAGCGGAGTAACTAAAGTAACTAGTAACTAAAGCTGGAACAGATGAACGTAGTAGAGTGAAAAGTACAATGTTTCTCTCTGTAACATAGAGTAGAAGTAGAAAGTATCATGAAAAGAAAAGACTCAAGTAAAGTACAAATACCTCAACATTTGGTACTGAAGTACAGTACTGGTACTAGATGTACTTAGATACATTCCAACACTGTCAAAGCCAAGGCGGAGAGGAAACAAAGAATACAGCGACAAAATGACCTGGGACGGTGAATCCACCTTAACGTTGGGTTTAGGGTTTAAAATTTGCTGGTGTGGTTACTGATCCTTTATAATAATAATATATTTTATTTGTAGAGGACTTTTCATTAAATAATTAATCCTGCTACAGGATATCCAAGACAGGGTAAAAACAGAAGCAAATCAAAGAAACAAAGACAAACAAATAAAAATCAAGGATTTACGCCAAAGCTTGCTTAAAAAGAAAGGTTTTTAGGCCTTCTTGCATGAGTCAGTGGTTTGTGGATCCCTCAGGTGGTCTGGGAGGGAGATCTACAGGCAAGGAGGGGCTGAGCAGAAAGCCCAATCCCCCATTGTGCAGAACTTGGTCCTGGTGGGTAGAAGAAGGACTTTGTTTTCTCATTTACTCATTTTTTTTTTTAAAGATTATTTTTCGGGGCTTTTCCCTTTAATGACAGTGGATAGACCAGAAAGGGGGTGAGAGATGGGGGATGACACGCAGCAAAGGGCAGCAGGTTGGATTCGAACCTGCGCCGCTGCAGGACTCAGCCAACATGGGGTGAGCACTCTTACTGGGTGAGCTAGAGGCCGTCCCAGTGCGAATGACTCTTTGAGGTAGGGTGGGGCATTGCCGTGGATGCACAGGAACTTCCTGTCTGACTTTCACTGTTCTTTTACAAAAATAAATGCAGTTTTCTGTTTCAGGGGATGAAGTACCTTCATCTACGAGGGTTGAGTCACGGCCGTCTGAAGTCCACAAACTGTTTAGTCGATGGACGCTTCGTTCTGAAAATCACAGACTATGGACTTCCCATGATCCTTCACTCTGAGAACATCAGCCTTCCCGAGGACCCGCAAGGTGAAAACTTTAACGATAATTGCAAGTCAAAAGTGTTCAGAAAAACTAAAATATGAAGCTGAAGGTTGGTTTTAATCTCAGAGTTTTTGTCTGAAATATGAAGCTGAATGTTTGTTTCTGCTGCTGAATCGAACAAAACATTTAAACATAATGGAACAAAAATCATGTCAAATATTTAATAGACCTGTCTGTCTCTCTGTCTGTATGTCCTTCTGTCTCTGTTTGTTTGTATGTCTGTCTATCTGTCTGTCTGCCTGCCTGTCTGTCCCTCTGTCTCACTCTCTACCTGTCTGTCTCTCCACCTGTCTGTCTCTCAGAGCTGCTGTGGACGGCTCCAGAGCTCTTGAGGAATCCGGTCCGAGGAGGTTCATTTTCTGGAGACGTTTTCAGTTTCTCCATCATCATACAGGAAGTGATCTCACGAACGCTGCCTTACGCCATGATGGACATGCCTGCCCAGGGTGAGACAAGCCTGTCTGTCTGTCTGTCTAACCTGTCTGTCTGTTTAACCTGTCTGTCTCTCTACCTTTCTCTGTCTCTCTCCTTGTCTCTCAGAGATCGTGGAGCATCTGAAGCATCCCCCCCCTCTCTGCAGACCGATAGTTTCGGTGGATGAAGCTCCGGCTGAGTGTCTCAGTCTGATGAACGAGTGTTGGAGCGAAGATCCGAGTCAGAGGCCCGGCTTTGACCACATCTTCAAACAGGTAAGACGGCATTTTCTAATCAGTGTTTTATTAGATTTTTGTCCCGTGTTTTGTTCCGGGTTTTATCAGCGTTTTGTCCCGTGATTATCCTGCATTTGTCTTCTGTTGGTCTTGTGTTTAGTCCCATGTTTTATCAGATTTGTATCCCTTGTGTGTCCTCTGTTTTGTCCCATGATTATCCCGCGTTTGTCTCCTGTTTGTCCTGTGTTTTGTCCCGTGTTTCATCAGATTTTTATCCTGTGTTTTCCCCCTGCTTGCAGTTTCGGGGCATTAACAAAGGGAAGAGGGCGAACATCATCGACTCGATGCTGCGGATGTTGGAGCAGTACAGTTCCAACCTGGAGGACCTGATCAGAGAACGAACTGACGAACTGGAGATTGAGAGACAAAAGACCGATAAGCTGATCGGACAGCTGCTCCCAAAGTAAGACACTTTTGATTTAAAACTGAAACTGACACCGCATTTTTATCAAAGATTACAGTTCTAACCCTAACCCTCGCCTCAAAACACAGAGCTCACAGTCTCACCTGTTCAGATAGACAGACAGGAAACACATGTTGTATCATTGACATTATCCAGAAATCCACTCAGAAATCAGAGTTCTCTTCAGTACCTTAGTATTCCATTGATAGTTGTCTGAACATCCATCAGGAGCTGCTGAGTCATTGTTTACTCTGGGATGGAAACCCTAACCCTAACACATAAAACCACATGTGAACCGCAGTATAAAAATGCATCAAACCAGCAGATTTTTTTAATACTACTCAAGGATCAGGAGCAGAACAAAGATGGATGGATGTGTACTTTTCTAAATCTTGCAAAAAATTTCCTTGTTTGTGTGTGTGTTTCAGGTCCGTGGCTCAGGCTCTGAAGAAAGGGAAGCCGGTCCAGCCTGAACATTATTCCGACTGCACTCTTTACTTCAGCGACATCGTTGGATTTACAACCATCTCATTTCTCAGTGAACCCATCGAGGTACAAACTGCTCAAACACCTGGTGATCATCTGTCTGCTAACATTACTGACTGTGTGTGTGTGTGTGTAGGTGGTCGACCTACTAAACGATCTCTACACGATGTTTGATGCTATCATAGCGCGTCATGACGTCTACAAGGTAAAAACTTAAAGCACATTCATAATGAATTTTAATGTTTTTGTTTGTCCACATGAAGCCAAATAAATGAACTTGTCTTTCTCTCAGTTTCAACATCCGCTGAAAGCTGAGTTTTATTAAAAATATATGTAGAGCTTTACATGTCCTAACGAAACTACAGACAGACTGAAACAGAGGGTTAGGGTCTTCCAAAACAACAATAAACCAGAAAATTTGGCATTTTTTACAAAACCAATCTAACTACCTAGAGTCATACCCCTTAGGCAGTACCCCATTGATGTCACAAGTTATATTGTCAAATTAGAAAAATAGAAGTGTAAATCCCTGGGAGCTAGGGTTAGCAAAATGGTCCACCTCATTAGCTGCTGTGTAGAAAAAAATGAAATTTGAGTGCATCCGTGGGCACATTTTATAAACCGTGCAGACATTTGGAAATGCTGTTTATTTTGTCAGCTGACACTGCTGCGTTGTCGGTCACTTCCATTGTCGCTTTTGTAGTTGTGTTGTGGCTTTTCTATTTGTGTTGTGACTTTTCTATTGGTGTTGTGGCTTTTGTATTTGTGTTGTACCATTTTACCAGACCATCTGAGGACCAACACAGCCAGTGTGACTGCAGACTGACAGACTGAAACTGTGTTGTGTTTGCAGGTAGAAACAATCGGAGACGCCTACATGGTGGCTTCAGGTATTCCCAACAGAAACGGGAATCGGCACGCAGGAGAAGTGGCCAACATGTCTCTGGAACTGCTGCACTCGATCGGAGAATTTAAGATCAAACACATGCCAGAGATCAAAGTCAAGATACGCATTGGACTGCACTCAGGTACACACACATGCACACACACTGATGTGTGATTGGAAATAGTTTAATTTGTATAATCCTTTTGTATTAGTAAAGGTATCCAGATTTATTCCAGTTTTAAAAAGTACTTTTCTAGTTAAACAATAAAGGTTTCAGTAGCTCATGTAAGCATGACATATCTCTCTGTCTCTCTCTCTACATTTCTCAAGTTTTAAATTAAAATATCTTTTTTGGCAAATTGATATTCCCTGTCTCTCTTAACTATCTCTCTCTGTCTATCTGCAGGTCCAGTGGTGGCAGGTGTTGTCGGTCTCACAATGCCCAGGTATTGTCTGTTTGGAGACACAGTGACCACGGCCTCACTCATGGAATCCTCCGGACTGCGTAAGTAGAAAATAAAAAATCAGTAATTTATTTTGAAATATAGATCTTCTGTTGGTGTTAACCCTAATAAGTGATGTTGATCCTCCAGCCTACAGGATCCACATCAGTCTGAGCACAGTGAAGGTTCTGACCAGCCTCAAAGCAGGGTACCACATAGAGACCAGAAAGGCACAGGTAACTCACATCCTGGACTTCACACCTGGGTTAGGGTAGGGTGATTTCTGATTCTGAGGTACAATCTGCTCCTCATACATCTGCTGTCTCTGGTGTCAACAGTCAGAAAAGACCAAACGTGAGGGATTGCGGGCATGCCCCCCTGAAAATATGTTTGGCAGTAAAAGCCCTAATTTGGTGGCCCCTGGCACATTTAATGCCACTATTCCATCATATATACTGATCTTAATTATTTTGTAATTAGGAAACATCAGACCTTTTGTTTATCAAGATATGCCACGATGATGGTTTTGTATTACAGTCCCTCCAGAAAAATGCAATCATGCAAATTCGCAGCACTTTCGCCGCATAAATTGCCGATTTCCACGCAAGATATGCAGGGCTTGCATGATTTCATAATCCCCGCATTTTCGTTGCAAAAAAGTCACATATATTTTAGCAGAAAGTTGAAAAATGTTGTGTTTACTTCACACAAGAGCAGCCATTTTCCCCTGTTGCCATGGGAACGTTATGAAGTGATGTTATGAAGTGACGTTATGAAGTGACGTTATGAAGTGACGTTATGAAATGACGTAATTACGCGATGTGAACATCATCGAAAAGCAGGGTGTTGGGGAATCACTTTTTTTCCTCTTTTTCATCAAACCGCAGTTTTTGCAAGTTCCCGCAAGTTCCCGCAATTTCCCTGCTTAAATATCCCGCATATTCCATTGCATTTTTTAAGAAAACGTGCTGCATAATCAAGGATTTTTACCCGCAACAATCACATTAAAACTCAGCGTTTTTCTGGAATGACTGGTAGTACTGCAGGGAGTTCTATGACATGTTTTATTTCATCCTTACTGACCACCAGAGGCATTGCTTAAGACTGAATATCTTCCATCTCACTCATGCGCATGTTGAGTATTTATATCACAAAGTCACCTGTGACCTCGGGGTGACACTGGCTAAGGTATTAAGTTCTGGTGTTTTCGCCGAGCTCATTCCTTTTTCATCATCTTCCTATGCAGGTTGTCTGCCATCTGTGGAAGCATTAGCTTTAGCTGAAATGATATACTATTGATTATACTATTACTAGCTTGCCGCTTGTAGCCTTGCGATTAAGGTCAGAGTTGCAGATTTTTTCGCTCTACAAAGGCTGCGGCACAGCTGTCCCTCTTCAGTCGGACGTTTCTCGCAGCAGCAACTCCCCTGCTGGGCAGCTCATGCTTTGGATCCCTGGGTGGTTTCCACCTTAGCCCAGGGGTACAAGCTTCAGTTGAACTACTAAACAGGAGGTATCCTCCCTCCTGATCAAGGGTGCAATAGATAGACATGTTGTTTGTGCTGTTGCCAGAGAGAAATGGTTTACATCCGCCAATTTGAAGGATGCTTATTTTCATGTTGCTATTGGGGCTTCTCTATGCCTTTCCACTGTCACCTTTGATCATGCCAATGCTTCTCAGAGTGCTTCATCAAGACCACTGGCTTCTTCTGGTAGCCCACCTTCTGGCCAGCCAAGACTTTCTCACTTCTTCACAGACTCTGCTGAGGGCTTATCTCCATGAACAGATATTATGAGTTTATCCTGAGATTATCTCCATAAACATATATCATGAGTTCATCCTGAGATTGATTGAATTGTTTTTGCAGGTGAAAGGAACTGTGGACACGTATTGGCTGATGGGGAGAGACGGCTTCGATAGTCCACTTCCTGTTCCTCCAGACCTCACTGGAGGGTAAGAACACACATCTACACACACACACACACACACACTGACACACACATCTACAACACACCAGTTATTATTATTACTTTAATATTAACTATGCTCTCTGTCTCTCAGGTCGGGTCATGGGATCAGTCTGGACGAGGTTCCAGTTGAAAGAAGACAAAAGTTTCTGGACCGACAGAAGATGATAAAGAAATGATTACACACACATGCAGTCACGTGCGCAGGCACGCACACACACATAAATACACACACACACGCACACAGTACTCACACAGGCACACACACAGACTGTTAAAGAATGAATGTTGTCAGATTCTACTGCAGTTATCAGTTTATAATAATCAGAACGACCGGCGTTGATCAACTCGGCTACGCAGCCCAGGCCGAGAGGGGGGTCGGGCCAGGGTTGCTAACAGCTGGGGCAGGAAATGGGAGGTCACAGTAAGCTTTACGCTGGGTTTTCACATGCAGCTCCAACAAGAGCAGAGTTTAAAGCTGTAGTGCGTAACTTTATGATATTAATGAACGTCTGTTAAATTCAAGCCATAGCCAATTGAGTTTCTACAAAGCTAATTAAGACTCCACACAACTCTCTCTGGATTTCTCAGAAGATTATGTTGTCCGGTGACTTTCAGGCACAGAAGATTGAGTGAAGATAATTACCTCTTCTGAAGACTCCATCATTTGTTTTTTATCCTCTGTGTCCTACTTGGCTGCTTGTAACTGTGTGGAGGAGGGCGGGGGTGCGGTCATGCAAGGCTTGTATCATGTGGACGCTCCGACAGTTGCTGTTGTCATTACTCATGGGGGAGACAGAAACTATGCTTTAAGCTTTAATTTATTCCCGTGAGAATAGCGGTGAAAGTTCCTGATTAGGGATGTTCACGATTAACCGTTTAAATGTTAACAGACGATTATTACTATCATTCAAACAGTTCAAAAAACTAGTAAAAAAAGTTTGCATTGTAAAATAAAAATAAGATTCTTTTGTCTTTGTGAGTAAATCGCTAGAGCTAACATTGCATTAGAAAGTTGTGTTTAAAGGTCTTTTTTCTGCTAAAGTCACGACGACTACCGTTACATGACACAGTTCGCTACATGTCTTGCTGTTTCCTGATGCTCTGGTCTAAAATCATCTGGCCAAAGGACTACAGTTGAAAATTAGCTAGCTGGCTAACTCTGGCACATTTACAGAAATGTTGATAAATGTGTGTTGTCTTTTATAAATAAAGAATAAGAATAATAAGAATTGATAAGGACTGGGTTTAATTGGCCGTCTGACACCTTGGTAATCTCGCAGCCTATCTGATCGTTGTGGTGCAGATGGGCTCGGACATTTGTCCCGTGGACAGCTGCCGACTTGTACTGGTTGTGAGAACATGCTAACAGTTGGGAAAATGGCTGCAAGTATCCATGACAACGCACTCAACATCTGCAGATGATAAAAAGAGAAATTAAAACAGTATCCTCCTTGTTTTCTGCTGCACCTGCAATAAATGAAATGCAGAGCAGAAAATAATCTGTCAACAAAAGTTCATATGCAGAGTGTTTGATGGTAATTTATTTGTGCTTTAGAATGAGACTGCTGTGAAACAAATAATAAATTTAACTTTATTTCTCTGCAGTTTGAACTGGCTGCCGGTTGCAGAGAGATTGTTTTGGGGGTGTACAGCGAGTACTTGATGTTATCTCCCCCCCTGGGATGTGAGTCGTTTCTGAATTGAATGACAGGCTTGGTTTATACTGACAAAGACCCGGGGCTGACCCTGGTAATGTGAAAGAAGTATTAGTCATATTGTTTTAGTTTTTTTGTCTAAAGTCAAGACAAAGTAATAACATATGACTGTTATTTATGAGAAAACTTCCCATGATGCATTTGATCTTAGCTTTTCTTCATTGTTAGCTGAATATTAAACTAAAGTAGATGTGAGTTTGGCTCTACAGTTACTTTTATTTTTTGTTATGGTTCTGATGGTTGGAGGCTAACGGCTGACTTTTGTACCCTAACAGAAGATCCACAGACAACTCAATGTCGTTGATCATTTATTAGCTAACAAGCCTTTAAGATCTGAGGGATACAAGCCCGTCTCAGTTAAACTATTCAATATAAAATAAAGAAATAATCAAAGGAAACTTGCAAGCACGATATCTGAAGCCAAGCTTTACGACTATAAAAATCAACTATTAACAACTACTAATTGACAAATGATCAATACTTTTAATGTCAAATTAATTCACAATCCCACAAAGATACTAATTAAACAGATAAATATGTATACATAGATAAATACTCTGGATGTACTGTCTTGCATTTAAATAATAAGTTAATATTTACAGGTTTCATCAATGTACTTTACAGTACACACTGACCTGAGGGATAAAAGCCCAGTCTGACTTGTTTCTTCAGTGATGGAAGCTTTTTTTGGCTGCAATTTTACCTTGGATACTATAACCTTGTAACTTATTACTTATGAAATGGAACTATAAAAATATGACAAATACCGTATTTAACTACCAAATAAAAGAAAAAATACTAAAATAAATTAGAACTCAAATTGTGTGTTTAAAGTAAGATGCAAAAGGCATATGTTACACATGTTAGACATTTAAAGACTGTTTATTTGTGTTTTCTTGTTGTTGTTCTTAAACCTGTCATGTAGAAAATAATTCAATAAAATGTTCAGTTCACAACTCGTCTGTCAGAAAAATCTAACTGCTGCTGAGTTCCTACATGAGTATTTATCATCCAGGGCTTTATTAAAGAGCATATCCTGAACCCGAACATCCGTCGGACTCTCTGAGAAACCTCCAGCTTTATCAACACAGATTAGAATCTGGGAACGCTGCTCATTAACTTCCTCCACGTTATTAGCTTTAGCGTTAGCTTTTATATGAAGTATATAAATATATACAGAGGGGAAAGTGGGATTTGGCAGACGGGTAGTACTACTACCTTAATAAAGTCTATCCACTAGACAGCACTCAAAGCAAACTCAATTTTACAGCTACAGAAGTTCACCTGTTACTCTTATTATTTCCTTCTTCCAAAACAGCCTGGAGTTGAGTTTTCTTTAAAATTAAATTATGACTGGTCTGATAACTGCATGCCAAATTAATCAGAGCACATAATGTCAAAAGCCTCCTAAGTTGACACGTTGCAAATGCTATTTTTAACCCTCATGCCCTCCTCAAAAAAAAATAACACTGGACACCTTCGTGGCAAAAATGTACACGCACACAAAAACTTATTAAATGGAGTTCGACACGGTCAGGCCACACAAAAACACACCATAAAAAATTCACTTCCAGCTAACTTCACAGAGAACAACGAGGGCAGAACTGCAACACCGATCTGTTGTAACTGAATAATCTGTTTAGCTCAGCTGGAAACAAGGATCTGCAGCACCTCAGACACCTGACTATCCTGCTGTTATCACAGACATGTGAACTCACCTCAGACAGTTTCCTGTTCATGGACTCATGGTACGCTGCTAAATATATACCATAGTGTATATTCTGTTGTCAGTAGAGACACTTTGTCAAACTCAACATCTCAACAGAAACATGCAGCTTCTCCAATGTGAACCTTCATTAATACTACTCAGGGTGTGACACAGAGCAATACATAGTCAGAAATAAATATTTAAATAACAATAAATACATAAATAATGAATCTTTCATGGTAATACATAAAATAAAATGTTTAAATATTTTATATATTGATTTAATGCATTTTTGATAGAGGTTAGAAACTGTTTGGATAATCCCCTTTAATTAAACTCGACCTCTCCTTTAACCCGCCCATCTCGGCCCCCATAGCTCCGCCCATCTCGGTCTTCGTAGCTCTGCACCTCTCGGCTGATCAGAGAGCCATGTGGCCATGCTGCAGAGTAGAATATTCTTCTTCTTCCGAGTTACTGGGAGCCGCTGACCGGTGAAACTCTGAGACACTAACGGAGAAGTTACCGGTGAGTTTTGTGTGGAGTTTGAACAAAGTGTGTTTTCACTGCTGAGTGAACAGGTCGAGTTTAATCAGCAGACTCATCAATTAACGTGACCTGCTCAGGTATTCTGTTGTACATGTTCTGTTTGAAAAGGAAGATGGGTGTAAACAAATTGTTTTAGACATTTAGGGAGTTTGTTGTTTGTTTATTGAGACAAAAAGGAGAAAACTGTTCCTCCTCCTTAACTTTTGTTTCTGTTTTACTGCCTCACAGTGACTTTAATACAAGCTGTATATTTACATTTGTTATGTATAATGTAGACTTTATTTAGTATCCTCATTGGCTGTTTTTTTTCAAAATATAAAGGCTCAATGTGTTTCCTGTGATGTCAGTGACCGCAAAAAAACTAATCAAAACAAAACCTTCCTCAGTCTCTCCTCTTCTGCTCTGCATCCACTGCTCCACTTCATCATCTGCTCTTCTTCATAATCTGTTCCTCTTCATCTTGTATGTGTGTATAATATCTATCAGATGAAATGATTCAGGTTATATTAACAGAACATTGGTACAAAGAGACTGTGTATTATATCTAACAGATGAAATGATTCAGGTTAAATTAAAAGAACATTGGTGCAGGGAGAATGTGTGCTCATCTAGCTTCTTAAATTAAACAATTTTTTTCACTGTAAAATAACTAGCAAACAGACAGACTCAATAAAGAAGTTAGACAGCTAGTGTAAAAATGGAAGTGAGGATATAAACTCGACAAGGAGACTGTTCTGATGAGACTTTTACTACTGGTCAAAAGTTTTAGAACACCACAATTTTTCCATGTTTTTATTGAAATTCATGCAGTTCAATGTCTTATTGTACTCTGAAATGAAAGAATAGAACAAATGAACAATTTAAGATAAAAAAGAAATCATGGAACCAATTTATAAACCAAAATGTATTCTACACGTTTGACTCATCAAAGTAGCCCCCTTTGGCAGATATAACAGCTGAACACACTCGTGGCATTCTTCCTACATTGGAAATCAAATATTCTTCAGAAAGTTCTTCCCAACTCTGTTGCAGTCGTTCCCATAAATGTGTTGCTTTATAAATGTGTTGCTTTGCTTTCCCTTTTCTGTCCAGTTCATCCCAAACCAGCTCAGGGGTTTAAGTCTGGTGACTGTGCTGGCCACTCCATGTTTTTTAGTTACCATCTGGTTCTTTTTTGCTAAGGTAGTTTTGGCATAGCTTGGACTTATGTTTTGGGTCATTATCTTGCTGTACGATGAACCCCTGACCAACTAGGCTCATACCAGAGGGTACTGCATGGTGCTGCAAATTGCTGTGGTAGCCGTTTTGGTTCAGTGTGCCCCCAGCAAAACAGCCCCAGACCATCACGCTTCCTCCTCCATGTTTGACAGTTGATGTCACACACTGAGGAACCATCCTTTCACCTACTCGACGGCGTACAAAAATCCTGCGTGATGAACCGAAGATTTCAAATTTTGAATCATCAGTCCATAGCACCTTTTTCCAGTCTGCAGTAGTCCATTGACGATGTTTCTTGGCCCAGGCAAGCCTCTTTTTCTTATTCTATGTTCCAATCTGCAGGCTGGTTCAAGTAAGGGACAATTCACGGACTATTGATCCACAAGATGAGACCTGCGGTACAGGTTTGGATCTGGACTGAGCAGCTCATCAGCCTTGGACTGAGGTTTTTACTTTCTTTTGACTTTTGACCGGTAGTGTAAGTAATACCAAAATTAAAAATATATTTGAAATTAAAACCATATAAAGTGTATAATATGTAAAGATTTTATGTGATCATGAAGCTTAATTCTAGGGTCATCTGCTCCTTTTTCTGTCAGATTGTTGTTTCTGCAGAACATTGGGCCTCATTCACCAACCGTTCTTACTGTACTGTAATGTATTTCTGATCATTTGTTGAAAAACAATCATAACATGCAAACACTGCAATTTACATCAGCAATTAAACTGATTAAATCCTGCGTTATTTGGTGATTGATCGCTATTTATAGAGCTAAAATGCAGTGGTAGAATGTAAGGAAGTACAAATACTTTGTTACTGTACACAAGTACATTTTTCACATATCTGTACTTTACTTAAGTAGACTCAATAGTGCATAGCCTTCTTTTGACTTTTACTTTGTTACATTTTGCAGCAATTATCTATACTTTCTACTCCACTACATTTCTAAAATGTTCCGTTACATTTTCTGATCAGTTTTCCCCCGTGCCAAAACGTCTTCCTGACCGTCACACGTTTGTCTCCGACAACCATCTCTAACGTCTCCCACTTCCCAGGAGGTGATCAGGAAGTGTCATGTCCTTATATGGGTATTTGCAGGGCATTATTTTATGCTAATTAGCTACAACTGGCACACGCTTTCAGTTAGGAAGACGTGGGATTCATCAATCCTAAGAACACAGGTGCGAGGAATTCTGCTGTTTAAGAACATGTCATGAATCCGACGAAGACTATTCTTAGAAACTTTCTTAAAAACATTTAAGAGAAAACTTAGAAAGATATTTGTGAATGAGGCCCATTGTTACCATAAACACACTACTTCCTGTTTCCTTTTCAAAACTAAAAGCACTGATGCCTTTCAGTGTGCATACTCCATGTTGCTAACAAGAGTTTTATTGTGAAACATCATCAGGAAGATGTGTAAATTTCAGTTATTTGTCAAACTTCAGATGTAACTGCTGCCATCTGGTGGCACTTTGATGTCACTACAGAAGTTAAAATGATTTTCCTGCTGGAGTGGGGTGATTCATTAAATGGACTGTATGTAACAATGTTGTTCTGTAGTGATGTCTGAGTTAAATAGACTGTATGTATCAGTGTTATTCTGTAGTGTGTCTGAATTAAATGGACTGTGTGTATCAGTGTTGTTCTGTAGTGATGTCTGAGTTAAATTGTGAATCCTGTATTTTAAACTTGTTCACCTGAAATCAAGGAAAGAGTTAACTCCAAAAGAAAAATATCTGAAATAAAAAGTTCCTTTGGTGTCATCGAGGACATGTCCACCTAAAATAACTGCCATGATGTTATATATTAATATTTCATTTTCCACATTCTCTGAGATAAATATGTTATCCAACTTTACTCTTGATCATAACTACAACTACTAACAATTCATTCAGGTTTAGAGTTTTATTGCCAGTTTATTTGCATAATGTAACTGCTTATGAAACAAAATAACCACACAAAAAAAAAACAATTGGGTTCCCACGCTCCGTTGGAGATGTGAACCGCGTTGCCTTGCAACACGTGGTTGCCTTGCAACACGTGGTTGCCTTGCAACACGTGGTTGCCTTGCCCCCTCAGGCTTGGACCCCTAATAAATGTTTTCATATCAATTTCTTTTCTATTGTGTCACACTGGTCAGAACTGAGCACCCCAACTTCCCTTCTGTTTACTAAGATCAACTTGTGTCACACATAACAGTTTATATCTGATATATCAGTTTATTTCTTCTGTTCATAGGATAACAGTTTATATCTTATATATTATTTCTGTGAAGTTATGTTTCATGGTAAGTGGTGGACTGTATTTAATGTGTTTCTTTGTTGTTGAATCCCACTGAATAAGTTCCAGAAGAAGATTAACACTAAATTTGTCTGATAGAAGATGTTCAACATTCTTAAAGTCCCTCATCAGGTAAGAAGACATCAGCTGCTCATTTGTGTCATTGTGTTAACCCAAAGCTGAAGCCATATCTGATCATATCTGATCATGTCTGATCATGTCTCATGTGTTTGAAATTTCAGGAAGATCTACAAAATGTGTCATTTTAATTTGTGTTGTTTTACCAGTAGGCCACCATGCCATGTCTCCTATCTATTCTCTGTCTCTTTCTTTTTGTGTGTGTGTGTGTGTGTGTGTGTGTGTGTGTGTGTGTTGAGATCATGTGGGTGCTAAGCCATGCGAAATCAAGATGGTGGATGAAACGCCACAAGATTTAAAGCTCTTTGTAGTTTATAGAAAACTGTTTGTTTATATAAACAGTTTGTTTATATTTGTCGAAGCAGCCTTCTACCATTACGCCTTCTCAATCCGGGGTGTTTTTGGGTACAGAGGAGTTGGAAGTTGTTAATGAGTTTAAATACTTGGGCGTGCTTATAGATTCCAAACTTTCTTTCAAAAATCATGTTAAAATGATTTCCAACAGAATAAAATTCAGTCTTTGTAATTTTAAGCAAATTAGAGGATCTCTGTCAGATACGGCAGCTCTGATGTTCTTGCACTCAATGATATTTTCACATCTAAATTATTGCATCACCAGCTGGTCTATGTCGGGTTCTACTATCCTAAAACCAGTTGAGCTTTTGTACAAAAAGGCACTCAAAACTCTAGATAAAAAACCTTTTTCTTATCATCATTGCAAAATCTTAGAGAAATAAAACTTGCTAACCTTTGACAATTTTTGTAAATTTTCCTCAATATGCTTAGTTTATAAAGTACTGCATGGCTTGGAACCACCACCATTGCAAGAATTTATTAAATACAGACAGACTCGGATTACTAGAGCTGTTGTAAACAGGGATTGTGAGCTTCCTTTTAGAAAAACTTCTTTTAGCCATAATCTATTAAAGGTAGTGCACTGTGGAACACACTACCCCCAACTATAAGGGAATGTCCCACTTTGGCCACCTTTAAGAGCCAGGTAAAGGAGTGGCTTAGAGCTAACCAAACATGCAATCACCTCTGACTGCATGTTGTACCGTATTAGCCCAGGGAGTGTGCTGGTGAATTGCGTCTTCGTCTTAACACTTAGTAATAAATTGTCTTCTTTGCTTTTTTATTTCTTTCTTCTTTTTTTTTTTTCTTGTTTCATATAACAAATGTTATTAGTGTATATATTTTGTCTTAAAACTAACCACGTATGGGTCACCCCTACTCGTATGTTGTACCGTATTAGTTTAGTGAAACATGTATGTTGAGCCTCTGTTTTAATATTTATTAATAATTTGTTTTTTTGTTTGGTTTTTTTTTTCATCCTGTTTTATCCTGTTTTATATAGCAGATGTTAATAGTGTTTATCTTATGTCCTGTTATTGTAATTTATATCTGCCAAATGGGACTACGGATGGAAATTAGCCTTTGGGCTATAATCTGGCACTTTTACGTGTACTGCTGTACATGTTCATTAAATGTGCATTGTCCTTAAATAAATAAATAAATTAAAAATTAAAAAAAGCGCCAGGCACAAAATGGCTAATGGAGGAAATACACAAACCGGCTATTTAACCCCAACATAGCGGGTAGTGAAACTTGGTTGCAATCCTGCATGACTATGGAGTGGCCATCAGCTTATCTGTCCGAGTGTGTGTGTGTTAGGTTAATGTGTAAAGAGGAGAAGCACTAACCCTAACCCTCTGATCACTTATGTTAATGTATTTAATGTGTTTATTTGTTGTTGAATCCCACAGGAATTCCAGAAGAAGATCAACACTAAACCTATCTGATAGAAGTTCACCAGACAACAGGATGTCATTCTTTAATCCCCTCATCAGGTAAGAAGACATCAGCTGGTGAGTAACGCTGCTCATATTTCTGTTTTTTAAAGAAAATGTTTTGTGTCAAACCTAAAACCATATCATATTCAGGTTAATCTACAAAAGTAAGTTTTTATTTTTATTTTATTTTTCTGTTTTTTTCTGAGTTGGCTGCCGTGCTATCTGTCTATCTGTCTATCTATCTATTAACTGTAGTTTTCTCTCTATAACATTATCTGTCTTATTTTATCCTGTGTTGTGTGTTTGGCCGCCGTGCCTACCTGTCTGGCATTATCTCTCTTATATAGGGCTGGGCGTATATCTACAGATTTAACATTCCACATTTTGCTGTAGAATTAATTGGCTCAGAAATATTTGTGATTAATAACATAATTGTGTCTTTCAGTCAAATTGAATTGATTGATTTTTCAAACAAATGGAAGTTTTGAATGAATCCCAGGAAACATCTTTTGCTAATATCTGTCATGTGACCCTAGATACTGTAAATGGAGCGTGTCCATTGGCTTGAGTCAGGTACAGCCCATGGTGTTTGAAGTTGCTATGGCAACAAGTGATAGCTGCTGCTAGCATAGCTTTAGCACAATGGTCCGATCAATAATCACTTATATAATTACAATTTGGCATAACTAAACAAAATCAACAATTACCATCAACAGTCACACCATTTAGCAACTTAGAAAATGTTAACTAACAAGTTGTCACTTACATCTTGAGAAACGAGTTAGGGTTAGGGGGTTAGGGTTAGGGGTTAGGGATGAAAAAAATGAAATCCTGCTGCCGTAAGGGTTAGGGATAATTAAATGAAGTCGGCACCGAGGCTTTATGCACAAACTACCAGTCGGAGCCAACTCGAGCAAAACAAGGCCCCCCCAGGGGGGAACCCACAGAACCCAGGTAAGTAATGTGCTCGTATGATATTTTGTGGAGAATAAAATGGCTGGTCCAACCAGGAGGTCTGAAATGAAATGGTAATGTATAGAAGAAAAAACAGGAAAAAGAAGAAAGGAGAGAAAAATAAAGGGGTAGTAAAAAAGTAGTAGATGAATGTAAAGAAATATTGAAAAAATATTTTTTTGAAAAAATAATAAACTAAGTGAATAAAGAAAATAATAAATACAAAAATATTGAAAATAAACGGATGGGTAGGGGAAAGAAATAAATAAAGACATATAGAAAAAAAATAAAATTAAAAAAGTGATAAAGAGGTGAAATTTTAAATAATTGAAATTAATAAATAATAAATAATGAAACATTTGTAGAAAATAGTAAAGAATTATGATTTTTCATAATAAATCAATAAATGAAAATAAAATTAAATATAAAAATGTATAAACAGAAATGTAAAAAGTAAATAAATAATAAAATAATAAATAAAATGTAGAATAAAAAAATAATAAAAAATAATAAATAAAAGATAAATAATAAAAAAATAAAATTGATAAATATAAAATGGGTAAATAAATGAGTAAGTAAATAGGTGTGTAGATTATAAAGGTAAGATTAAAGGAAGAGGAGAAAATGGAAAGAAGAAGAAATGGAGATTAAGAATAAATAAAAAGATAAAAGGAAAGAAACGAAGAGGGAGAAGGTAAGTGAAAAGAAGAAGGGATAGAGAAAAGGAAACTGAAAGAGGTAAGTGGGGCAGAGGGAGGGAGGGAAACTGGAAGGAGGGAGGGGCCATAGGGGGGTAGGAAGGGGTTACAGTTAAAGGTAAGGTAGATGAGGGGTTAAATTTAGGAAAAAGTACAGAGGATAGGGGGTAGAGTGTGAGAAATAGAGGAGTGGGCAGGAGGGTAGGAGTTAAATACAGAGGGGCCCGAAGCCGGAGGCTGAGGGTCCCTAATTGCACTCGCTTCAAGTGAGGGCTGGTCTCCACCCACCCCACCCTCCAAGGGGAAGGGGGCACTTGGCACCAAAGTGCATTAAACTAATCCCTATCGGTTAGGGTTATAAAATCCAATTAAGGGGTCCAGATCAAAAGTTAAAAAGCCCGGTTGGGGTTAGGAATCCCATTAGGCGTCCTGGTTAAGGTTTGGGGCCTTAAGTTAGGGTTTGGGAGCCCAAATAGGGTTAGGGTTAGGGGTTAGGGTTAGGGTCAGGGGTTAGGGATAATTAAATGAAGTCTCGGTGCCGAAGGCACCGAGGCTTTATGCACAAACTACCAGTCGGAGCCAACTCGAGCAAAACAAGGCCCCCCCAGGGGGGAACCCACAGAACCCAGGTAAGTGTGTTCGTATTATATTTTGTGGAGAATAAAATGGCTGGTCCAACCAGGAGGTCTGAAATGAAATGGTAATGTATAGTAGAAAAAAAGGGGGGAAAAAAAAGGGAAGGAAGGAGAGAAAAATAAAGGGGTAGTAAAAAAGTAGTAAATGAATGTAAAGAAATATTGAAAAAATTTTTTGAAAAAATAATAAATAAACTAAGTGAATAAAGAGAATAATAAATAAGAAAATATTGAAAATAAACGGATGAGTAAATAAAATAAATAAGAAAATAGGGAAAAAAAAAAAAATAAAGACATATAGAAAAAAATAAAATTAAAAAGTGATAAAGAGGTGAAATTTAAAATAATTGAAAATAATAAATAAAATAGTAAAAAATTAGAAAAATCATAATAAATCAATAAATGAAAATAAAATAAAATATAAATATAAATATAAAAATGTATAAAAAATAAATGAAAAAGTAAATAAATAATAATAAAATAATAAATAAATAAAATGCAAAATAAAAAAATAATAATAATAAATAAAAGATAAATAAAAAAAATAAAATTGTGGTGTTTGAAGTTGCTATGGCAACAAGTGATAGCTGCTGCTAGCATAGCTTTAGCACAATGGTCCGATCAATAATCACTTATATAATTACAATTTGGCATAACTAAACAAAATCAACAATTACCATCAACAGTCACACCATTTAGCAACTTAGAAAATGTTAACTAACAAGTTGTCACTCACATCTTGAGAAACGAGTTAGGGTTAGGGGTTAGGGTTAGGGGTTAGGGATGAAAAAAATGAAATCCCTGCTGCCGTAAGGGGTTAGGGATAATTAAATGAAGTCTCGGTGCCGAAGGCACCGAGGCTTTATGCACAAACTACCAGTCGGAGCCAACTCGAGCAAAACAAGGCCCCCCCAGGGGGGAACCCACAGAACCCAGGTAAGTGTGTTCGTATGATATTTTGTGGAGAATAAAATGGCTGGTCCAACCAGGAGGTCTGAAATGAAATGGTAATGTATAGTAGAAAAAAAAGGGGAAAAAAAGAAGAAAGGAGAGAAAAATAAAGGGGTAGTAAAAAAGTAGTAGATGAATGTAAAGAAATATTGAAAAAATATTTTTTTGAAAAAATAATAAACTAAGTGAATAAAGAAAATAATAAATACAAAAATATTGAAAATAAACGGATGGGTAGGGAAAGAAATAAATAAAGACATATAGAAAAAAATAAAATTAAAAAGTGATAAAGAGGTGAAATTTTAAATAATTGAAATTAATAAATAATAAATAATGAAACATTTGTAGAAAATAGTAAAGAATTATGATTTTTCATAATAAATCAATAAATGAAAATAAAATTAAATATAAAAATGTATAAACAGAAATGTAAAAGTAAATAAATAATAAAATAATAAATAAAATGTAGAATAAAAAAATAATAAAAAATAATAAATAAAAGATAAATAATAAAAAAATAAAATTGATAAATATAAAATGGGTAAATAAATGAGTAAGTAAATAGGTGTGTAGATTATAAAGGTAAGATTAAAGGAAGAGGAGAAAATGGAAAGAAGAAGAAATGGAGATTAAGAATAAATAAAAGATAAAAGGAAAGAAACGAAGAGGGAGAAGGTAAGTGAAAGAAGAAGGGATAGAGAAAAGGAAACTGAAAGAGGTAAGTGGGGCAGAGGGAGGGAGGGAAACTGGAAGGAGGGAGGGGCCATAGGGGGGTAGGAAGGGGTTACAGTTAAAGGTAAGGTAGATAAGGGGTTAAATTTAGGAAAAGTACAGAGGATAGGGGGGTAGAGTGTGAGAAATAGAGGAGTGGGCAGGAGGGTAGGAGTTAAATACAGAGGGGCCCGAAGCCGGAGGCTGAGGGTCCCTAATTGCACTCGCTTCAAGTGAGGGCTGGTCTCCACCCACCCCACCCTCCAAGGGGAAGGGGGCACTTGGCACCAAAGTGCATTAAACTAATCCCTATCGGTTAGGGTTATAAAATCCAATTAAGGGGTCCAGATCAAAAGTTAAAAAGCCCGGTTAGGGGTTAGGAATCCCATTAGGCGTCCTGGTTAAGGTTTGGGGGCCTTAAGTTAGGGTTTGGGAGCCCAAATAGGGTTAGGGTTAGGGGGTTAGGGGTTAGGGTCAGGGGTTAGGGATAATTAAATGAAGTCTCGGTGCCGAAGGCACCGAGGCTTTATGCACAAACTACCAGTCGGAGCCAACTCGAGCAAAAACAAGGGCTCCCCAGGGGGGGAACCCACAGAACCCAGGTAAGTGTGTTCGTATGATATTTTGTGGAGAATAAAATGGCTGGTCCAACCAGGAGGTCTGAAATGAAATGGTAATGTATAGTAGAAAAAAAGGGGGGGGAAAAAAAGGAAGGAAGGAGAGAAAAATAAAGGGGTAGTAAAAAAGTAGTAAATGAATGTAAAGAAATATTGAAAAAATATTTTTTTGAAAAAATAATAAATAAACTAAGTGAATAAAGAGAATAATAAATAAGAAAATATTGAAAATAAACGGATGAGTAAATAAAATAAATAAGAAAATAGGGAAAAAAAATAAATAAAGACATATAGAAAAAAATAAAATTAAAAAGTGATAAAGAGGTGAAATTTAAAATAATTGAAAATAATAAATAAAATAGTAAAAAATTAGAAAAATCATAATAAATCAATAAATGAAAATGAAATAAAATATAAATATAAATATGAAAAATGTATAAAAAATAAATGAAAAAGTAAATAAATAATAATGAAAATAATAAATAAATAAAATGCAAAATAAAAAAAAATATTAATAAATAAAAGATAAATAAAAAAATAAAATTGATAAATATAAAATGGGTAAATAAATGAGTAAGTAAATAGGTGTGTAGATTATAAAGATAAGATTAAAGGAAGAGGAGAAAATGGAAAGAAGAAGAAATGGAGATTAAGAAGAAATAAAAGATAAAAGGAAAGAAACGAAGAGGAAGAAGGTAAGTAAAAGAAGAAGGGATAGAGAAAAGGAAACTGGAAAGAGGTGAGTGGGGGCAGAGGGAGGGCGGGAAACTGGAAAGAGGGAGGTAAGTGGAGGGAGGCGCCATAGGGGGTAGGAAGGGGTTCCAGTTAAAGGTAGGGTCGATATGGGGTTAAAATTAGAAAAGCACAGAGGATAGGGGGGTAGATCATGAGAAATAGAGGAGGGGGCAGGAGGGTAGGAAGGGTTAAGGTTGGAGGTGGGGCAGGTAGAAGGTTAAATTTAGGAAAAAAATATAGAGGGCAGAGAGTGAGAAATAGAGGAGAAGGGGGGTTTTTGGGGTGGGGTGGGGAGGGGGTTTGTTAGAGGGTAGGAAGGGGTTAGGGTTAGAAGTGGGTAGATGGAGGGTTAAATTTAGGAGAATATAGAGGATAGGGGGCAAAAAGTGGGAAATAGGAGGGGGGAAGGGGGCAAGAGGGTAGGAAGGGGTTAAGTTTAGGGTGGGGTAGGTGGAAGGTTAAATTTAGGAAAATATAGAGGGTAGGGGGTAGAGGGAGAGGGGGGTGGTGAGACCAGGTGGGTATGGAAGGTTAAATTTAGGAAAATATAGAGGATAGGGGGTAGAGGTGAGGGGGTGGTGGGGGGGAACAGGTGGGCATGGAAGGTTAAATTTAGGGAAAATATAGAGGATAGGAGGGTAGAGTGTGAGGGGGGTGGTGGGGGGGGACCAGGTGGGTAGGAAGGGGTTAAGGTTAGAGGTGGGGTAGATAGAGGGTTAAATTTAGGAAAATTATAGACGGTAGGGGTGTAGAGAGTGAAGTATTGGGAGGGTGGGGTGGGGGAAGTATTTAGGATTAGGCAAAGAAAAGTTAAAACAGGTAAGGAGAGGAGAGGAAGAAAAAGAAAAAGAAAAAGAAAAAAGAAAAGGGAAAAAGAGAGCAGAAAGAGAAAAGAAAGGTGGGGAAAGAAAAAAAGGAAAAAGAACAGAAATATAACGGAAGTAAAGAAATAGATGGTAAAAAGAAGTATATGGAGGGGTGGGGCACTTACTTTTCATTCAAACCTCTAGGTATAATTGTACTTAGTCTTTTGATCCATATACGTTCAGTTTTTCTTCTCAATTGAACCGTCCAGGAAGGATTAGCCTCCAAAATTGTGGCTCTGAGGTTGGACCAGCCATGGTGTATAAAGTGTCTCACTAAGGGACTATGCAAGTTTTTGCGTTTGAGGATATTATATCTATGCTGGGTGAAACGAGTAAGGAGACTGTTCCCTGATTCACCAACGTATTGAGGGAACATTGGTGGCATCTTATGAGATACACACAGTTTTTAGTTTGGGCATCTAGACCCTCCTGGGGTTTAAAGACCTCTTTTGTGGTCTGGTTTTGAACAAATCTGTAAAATCTAAAAAAATCATCTAGTCTCCTATTCTTTAATGGATTTAAGGATTTTAATTTCGATTTGACCAGAATATCCTGAAGGTTTTTGTTCCTTCTATAGGCCGCAATTAGTTTGTGTTCGGGGAGAAAGGTGCTACCTCCAGAGCAAGAAAAATTATGTTTAAGCTTTTGGACAAAATGGACATTGTGTTCGAATATTGGACAATAATGGGTAGTATGGAGTCTAAGCAAATGGGTTTTGTTCTTTCAAACGTTCTCAAAGTTTCTCGTAGCATGGTGTAGGTATAACCTCTGTGTATGAGGGAAGAAAAAAGAGTCTTAACAGCCTGTTTGAAGTCTTCCTGTCTGGTACAGATCCTTCTAAAACGTATGAGTTGTGATTTAACTAGGCCTTTAAATGTATGTCTCGGGTGAAAACTAGTTTTGTAAAGTAAGGAGTGGCTATCTGTTTCCTTGAAAAAGACCTTGATGTCAAGTCTGTTAGTGTCTTTGAAATGGGGGCCCTTGTAAGTGGTTGTGTCTAAAAAGTCAATACTGTTCTGACTGAGTACTGCTGTAAGTTGGATGGAATCATTGTATTTGTTCATTTTGTCCAAAAATTGATAAAATTCAGCTTCAGAATGTTCCCAGATTCCCCCATATGTCATCAAGGTATCTGTAATAATGGAGAGGCTTTTTTTCACAGGTGGCGAGGGCTTCTGTTTCCCATTGTGACATAAAGATGTCTGCATAACTTGGAGCAAAAGAACAACCCATTGCTGTACCTTTGACTTGTAAGTAATATTGATTCTCAAACTCAAAGTCATTTTTCGTTAAATTAATTTCAAGTAGCTGTAAGATCTCCCTGTCCGGTCTTTTACTGTCAGGGTATTTGAAAAAAATGTTTTTGACAGCAGAAATGCCTTGAAGTGTGTCAATGTTGGTATAAAGACTGGCCACGTCCATAGAGAATAAGAAGGCAGTCTGAGGGATTATTAATGTCTTGATTTTGTCCACAAAAAAATAAGTATCTTTTATATAACTGTCATGTTTAGTGGATAATGGGTTGAGATAAAAGTCAATATACTTAGCCGTATGGTATGTTTCACTATTACAATTGGAGACGATAGGTCTTCCTGGTGGGACTTTTAAAAGGGATAGACCATTTTTCAGCCGCTTTATGTATTTTTGGGGAAGCATATAAAATCTTCGAGGTCTAGCTATTTTATTGCTGAGGAGGTAGCACCTTTGTTTAATATTAATGAATTTTTTTATTATAAAGAGAATTGACAATTTTTTTCAATTACAGGGAGTGTCTCTGTAAAAAATAGGACGATCTAATTTTTAAATAGTAATTTGTGTCATTAAGTTGTCTCAGGCCTTCTGAAACATAGTCTTGTCTGTCCATAATAACAACCGCACTACCTTTGTCGGCTGGTTTAAGTACGATTTTGTTATCATTACTGAGCTGCTTTAAAGCCTCGGTCTCAAATATGGAAAGGTTAGGTTTAGTAGAACTGATTTTTGTACTCTTTTTGAAAAGAATTTAGGTCCAGTTGGATTAAGTCTGAGACTGCTGGTGGAAGCTGGGACAGAGCAGGAGACCAGGTGGATTTCGGCATAAAAGGTAACATTATTGTATCTGGTTTGTTTTTTATAGTATACTGCCAGTTTTAATTGTCTGTGATAGGTTTGAATGTCAAATCTCATCATGTCTCTGATTTCTTTCTTTGTTTGTTTAGAGCTTGAAGGAATAAAGGTAAGACCCTTGTTAAGTAAATCAGAATCAGAATCAGAATCAGAAAGGGTTTTATTGCTAAGCACGTTTTTTTGACACATACAAGGAATTGGTTTTGGTGTTGCTGGTGCACATCACTCATTCTCTAAATGTAATATTAAACAATATAAGTATAGGTAAACAATATAAGTATATGTACACAGTATGTATTAAATTAAAAATAAAGATAGAAATAAAATAAAATAGATAAATAAAGAGCAAAGAGCATTAGAGCAGAGAGAACAGTGGCATGAAGAGCCAGGTGGAGAGTCAGGGTGGTTTCCGGGCCTTGTTAATAAGGCTAGTGGCGGAGGGGGAAAAAGCTGTTCATGTGGCGTGAGGTTTTGGTCCTGATGGACCTCAGCCTCCTGCCAGATGGGAGGGGGCTCAAAGAGTTTGTGTCCGGGTGGGAGGGGTCAGCCACAATCTTTCCAGCACGCTCAGAGTCCTGGTGGCGTAAAGGTCCTGGAGCGGCGGCAGATTGCAGCCAATCACCTTCTCAGCTGATCGAATGACACGCTGCAGTCTGCCCTTGTCCTTGGCAGTGGCAGCAGCGTACCAGATGGTGATGGAGGATGAGGATGGACTCAATGATGGCTGTGTAGAAGTGCACCATCATTGTCTTTGGCAGGTTGAATTTCTTCAGCTGCCGCAGGAAGTACATCCTCTGTTGTGCTTTTCTGACGAGGGAGCTGATGTTCAGCTCCCACTTGAGGTCCTGGGAGATTGTAGTTCCCAGGAAGCGGAAAGACTCCACAATGTTAATTGTGGAGCCACAGAGGGTCATGGGGGGCAGGTGGGGCTGGGTTCTTCCTGAAGTCCACAACCATCTCCACTGTCTTTAGAGCGTTGAGATCTAAATTGTTTTGGTTGCACCACTTCACCAGGTGGTCAGCCTCCGACCTGTAAGCGGACTCGTCTCCATCAGAGATGAGTCCGATGAGGGAGGTGTCGTCCGCGAACTTCAGAAGCTTGACGGACTGATGACTGGAGGTGCAGTTGTTGGTGTAGAGGGAGAAGAGCAGAGGCGAAAGAACACAGCCCTGAGGGGATCCAGTGCTGATGGTCTGTGAGTTGGAGACGTGTTTCCCCAGCTTGACATGCTGCTTCCTGTCAGACAGAAAGTCAGTGATCCACCTGCAGGTGGAGTCAGGCACACCAAGCTGGGAGAGCTTCTCCTGGAGCAGAGCCGGGATGATGGTGTTGAAGGCAGAGCTGAAGTCCAAAAACAGGATCCTGGCGTAGGTTCCTGCAGAGTCCAGGTGCCGGAGGATGTAGTGGAGGGCCAGGTTGACTGCATCATCTACAGACCTATTGGCTCTGTAGGCAAACTGCAGGGATGTCCAGGAGGGTGTCGGTAATGGCTTTGAGGTGTGAAAGCACAAGGCGCTCAAAGGACTTCATAACCACAGAGGTCAGGGCGACGGGTCTGAAGTCATTAAGTCCTGTGGTCCTTGGCTTCTTGGGGACAGGGATGATGGTTGAGGTCTTGAAGCAGGCTGGCACGTGACATGTCTCCAGTGAGGTGTTAAAAATGTCTGTGAACACTGGAGACAGCTGGTCAGCACAGTGCTTCAAGCATGATGGGGAGACAGCATCTGGTCCAGCAGCTTTCCTGGGATTCTGTCTCCTAAAGAGTCTGTTGACGTCCCTCTCGTGGATGGAGAGAGTCGTCACTGAGGTGGGTAGGGGGGTGGAGGTGGAGACCTTTAAGGAGGGCATTGGTGGGGGGGCCCAGGGCCCTGCTGAGGTGGGTGAGGTGGAGGTGATGCACAGTGGCTGTAGCTGTAGGGAGGTGTCGTGGGGGATGGTGTCAGGACTGACCTTTTGTCTTTCAAATCGACAGTAGAACTCGTTCAGGTCGTTGGCTAGGTGTCGGTCATCGAAGGAGTGGGGGGTTTTAGGCTTGTAGTTGGTGATCTGCCTAAGTCCTTTCCAGACAGTTGCAGAGTCATTAGCTGAGAACTGGTTTTGGAGTTTCTCAGAGTATCGTCGCTTAGCCTCCTTCACCGCCTTGCTAAACTTGTACTTTGACTCTTTAAATCTGTCTTTGTCCCCACTCCTGAACGAGTCTTCCTTAGCCAGCCTTAACCTTCTGAGTTTGGCTGTGAACCAGGGTTTGTCATTGTTGTAACTCACCCTGGTGCATGATGGAACACAGCAGTCCTCACAGAAGCTGATGTATGACGCCACAGCCTCTGTGTACTCATCCAGACTGTTGGTAGCAGTCCTGAACACATCCCAGTCAGTAGAATCCAAACACGACTGGAGATCCTCCACAGCCTCACTGGTCCACTTCCTTGATGTCCTCACAACAGGTTTGCAGAGCTTTAGTTTCTGCCTGTAGGTGGGGGATCAGGTGGACCATGACGTGGTCAGAGTGTCCCAGTGCAGCACGGGGGACGGCGTGATAAGAATCCCTGACTGTGGTGTAACAGTGATCCAGAATGTGCTCCTCTCTGGTCGGGCATTTAATATGCTGTCTATATTTAGGGAGTTCGTGAGTGAGGTTCCCTTTATTAAAGTCACCAAGGACAATAACTAGGGACTCCGGTTGGTCCGCTCCACGCACAGAATCTGGTCGGCAAGCATGACGCTGCGCGTCCCTGCACGTTGGCCTGCGGTGAGATGTAAACACCGACCAGGATGAATGACGCGAACTCACGGGGAGAATAAAAAGGCTTACAGGTTATAATGAAATATTCCAGGTTAGGAGAACAATGCTGCTGGATCACTGTCACGCCGTTGCACCAACCGCTATTGATGTAGAAACCGATTCCTCCACCTTTAGTTTTGCCGGAGAGGTCCGTGTCTCTGTCCGCTCTGTAGAGTTGGAAGCCTGCCAGCTGCAGCGCAGAGTCCGGTATTAATCCACAGAGCCACGTCTCCGTGAAGCACAAAACAGCAGATGAGAAAAAGTCCCTGTTTCTGACCAACAGCAGTTGTAGTTCCTCCAGTTTGTTGGGCAGTGAGCGCACGTTAGAGAGGAATATTCTCGGTAATGGTGTGCGTAATCCCGCTGGCGGAGACGCACAAGCACACCGGCCCGTTTCTCTCCTCCGCGCTGCTGCATGAGCAAAGGTGAGCGCACCTTGACCAGAATGTCCAAAATTTCCAGTGAAGGGAGAAGAAAAGTGGGAAATAAGTCCGATGGTATTGTTCCCCTGAAGTTCACGAGCTCTTCACTGGTGAATGAGATACGGGTACCATCGCAAGAAACATAGTTAAAACACAAAACAAAACAAAACAGAGCGCACCAACACACCGTGTCACCATTCTGCGGCGCCATCTTGGAAACATGAAACTCTGTTGAGCTACTGTTAGTCTAAAAGTGCTAGAAAGATTGACTACTGTTTTAGGCCCCGTGGCCACTGTGGCCTTTAAGGGGACTACTCGTTTAAACAGGCAATCCAATGGTCTAGCATCTGTTCTGCCGTGTCTTTGGACCAGTGTATTAAGTCACCCTCTGTGGAGAAAATGTTGAGAGAGAGCTGTGGAATGATGTCATCATAGCTGACAATGTGATTATTAAGCTCACTGAGGTTTGCCTGTTCGCTTTCTTTGCTAGAGCACGTGAATAGTTGACAATGGGGACCAAAACTCTGGCCTTAGGAAAAGCCTGTTTGAAGTCTTCCTGTCTGGTACAGATCCTTCTAAAACGTATGAGTTGTGATTTAACTAGGCCTTTAAATGTATGTCTCGGGTGAAAACTAGTTTTGTAAAGTAAGGAGTGGCTATCTGTTTCCTTGAAAAAGACCTTGATGTCAAGTCTGTTAGTGTCTTTGAAATGGGGGCCCTTGTAAGTGGTTGTGTCTAAAAAGTCAATACTGTTCTGACTGAGTACTGCTGTAAGTTGGATGGAATCATTGTATTTGTTCATTTTGTCCAAAAATTGATAAAATTCAGCTTCAGAATGTTCCCAGATTCCCCATATGTCATCAAGGTATCTGTAATAATGGAGAGGCTTTTTTTCACAGGTGGCGAGGGCTTCTGTTTCCCATTGTGACATAAAGATGTCTGCATAACTTGGAGCAAAAGAACAACCCATTGCTGTACCTTTGACTTGTAAGTAATATTGATTCTCAAACTCAAAGTCATTTTTCGTTAAATTAATTTCAAGTAGCTGTAAGATCTCCCTGTCCGGTCTTTTACTGTCAGGGTATTTGAAAAAAATGTTTTTGACAGCAGAAATGCCTTGAAGTGTGTCAATGTTGGTATAAAGACTGGCCACGTCCATAGAGAATAAGAAGGCAGTCTGAGGGATTATTAATGTCTTGATTTTGTCCACAAAAAAATAAGTATCTTTTATATAACTGTCATGTTTAGTGGATAATGGGTTGAGATAAAAGTCAATATACTTAGCCGTATGGTATGTTTCACTATTACAATTGGAGACGATAGGTCTTCCTGGTGGGACTTTAAAAGGGATAGACCATTTTTCAGCCGCTTTATGTATTTTTGGGAAGCATATAAAATCTTCGAGGTCTAGCTATTTTATTGCTGAGGAGGTAGCACCTTTGTTTAATATTAATGAATTTTTTATTATAAAGAGAATTGACAATTTTTTCAATTACAGGGAGTGTCTCTGTAAAAATAGGACGATCTAATTTTAAATAGTAATTTGTGTCATTAAGTTGTCTCAGGCCTTCTGAAACATAGTCTTGTCTGTCCATAATAACAACCGCACTACCTTTGTCGGCTGGTTTAAGTACGATTTTGTTATCATTACTGAGCTGCTTTAAAGCCTCGGTCTCAAATATGGAAAGGTTAGGTTTAGTAGAACTGATTTTGTACTCTTTTTTGAAAAGAATTTAGGTCCAGTTGGATTAAGTCTGAGACTGCTGGTGGAAGCTGGGACAGAGCAGGAGACCAGGTGGATTTCGGCATAAAAGGTAACATTATTGTATCTGGTTTGTTTTTATAGTATACTGCCAGTTTTAATTGTCTGTGATAGGTTTGAATGTCAAATCTCATCATGTCTCTGATTTCTTTCTTTGTTTGTTTAGAGCTTGAAGGAATAAAGGTAAGACCCTTGTTAAGTAAATCAGAATCAGAATCAGAATCAGAAAGGGTTTTATTGCCAAGTACGTTTTTTGACACATACAAGGAATTTGTTTTGGTGTTGCTGGTGCACATCACTCATTCTCTAAATGTAATATTAAACAATATAAGTATAGGTAAACAATATAAGTATATGTACACAGTATGTATTAAATTAAAAATAAAGATAGAAATAAAATAAAATAGATAAATAAAGAGCAAAGAGCATTAGAGCAGAGAGAACAGTGGCATGAAGAGCCAGGTGGAGAGTCAGGGTGGTTTCCGGGCCTTGTTAATAAGGCTAGTGGCGGAGGGGAAAAAGCTGTTCATGTGGCGTGAGGTTTTGGTCCTGATGGACCTCAGCCTCCTGCCAGATGGGAGGGGCTCAAAGAGTTTGTGTCCCGGGGTGGGAGGGGTCAGCCACAATCTTTCCAGCACGCTTCAGAGTCCTGGTGGCGTAAAGGTCCTGAGCGGCGGCAGATTGCAGCCAATCACCTTCTCAGCTGATCGAATGACACGCTGCAGTCTGCCCCTTGTCCTTGGCAGTGGCAGCAGCGTACCAGATGGTGATGGAGGATGTGAGGATGGACTCAATGATGGCTGTGTAGAAGTGCACCATCATTGTCTTTGGCAGGTTGAATTTCTTCAGCTGCCGCAGGAAGTACATCCTCTGTTGTGCTTTCTTGTTCAGCTCCCACTTGAGGTCCTGGGAGATTGTAGTTCCCAGGAAGCGGAAAGACTCCACAATGTTAATTGTGGAGCCACAGAGGGTCATGGGGGCAGGTGGGGCTGGGTTCTTCCTGAAGTCCACAACCATCTCCACTGTCTTTAGAGCGTTGAGATCTAAATTGTTTTGGTTGCACCACTTCACCAGGTGGTCAGCCTCCGACCTGTAAGCGGACTCGTCTCCATCAGAGATGAGTCCGATGAGGGAGGTGTCGTCCGCGAACTTCAGAAGCTTGACGGACTGATGACTGGAGGTGCAGTTGTTGGTGTAGAGGGAGAAGAGCAGAGGCGAAAGAACACAGCCCTGAGGGGATCCAGTGCTGATGGTCTGTGAGTTGGAGACGTGTTTCCCCAGCTTGACATGCTGCTTCCTGTCAGACAGAAAGTCAGTGATCCACCTGCAGGTGGAGTCAGGCACACCAAGCTGGGAGAGCTTCTCCTGGAGCAGAGCCGGGATGATGGTGTTGAAGGCAGAGCTGAAGTCCAAAAACAGGATCCTGGCGTAGGTTCCTGCAGAGTCCAGGTGCCGGAGGATGTAGTGGAGGGCCAGGTTGACTGCATCATCTACAGACCTATTGGCTCTGTAGGCAAACTGCAGGGGGGTCCAGGAGGGTGTCGGTAATGGCTTTGAGGTGTGAAAGCACAGGCGCTCAAAGGACTTCATAACCACAGAGGTCAGGGCGACGGGTCTGAAGTCATTAAGTCCTGTGGTCCTTGGCTTCTTGGGGACAGGGATGATGGTTGAGGTCTTGAAGCAGGCTGGCACGTGACATGTCTCCAGTGAGGTGTTAAAAATGTCTGTGAACACTGGAGACAGCTGGTCAGCACAGTGCTTCAAGCATGATGGGGGAGACAGCATCTGGTCCAGCAGCTTTCCTGGGATTCTGTCTCCTAAAGAGTCTGTTGACGTCCCTCTCGTGGATGGAGAGAGTCGTCACTGAGGTGGGTAGGGGGGTGGAGGTGGAGACCTTTAAGGAGGGCATTGGTGGGGGGGGCCCAGGGCCCTGCTGAGGTGGGTGAGGTGGAGGTGATGCACAGTGGCTGTAGCTGTAGGGAGGTGTCGTGGGGATGGTGTCAGGACTGACCTTTTGTCTTTCAAATCGACAGTAGAACTCGCTCAGGTCGTTGGCTAGGTGTCGGTCATCGAAGGAGTGGGGGGGTTTTAGGCTTGTAGTTGGTGATCTGCCTAAGTCCTTTCCAGACAGTTGCAGAGTCATTAGCTGAGAACTGGTTTTGGAGTTTCTCAGAGTATCGTCGCTTAGCCTCCTTCACCGCCTTGCTAAACTTGTACTTTGACTCTTTAAATCTGTCTTTGTCCCCACTCCTGAACGAGTCTTCCTTAGCCAGCCTTAACCTTCTGAGTTTGGCTGTGAACCAGGGTTTGTCATTGTTGTAACTCACCCTGGTGCATGATGGAACACAGCAGTCCTCACAGAAGCTGATGTATGACGTCACAGCCTCTGTGTACTCATCCAGACTGTTGGTAGCAGTCCTGAACACATCCCAGTCAGTAGAATCCAAACACGACTGGAGATCCTCCACAGCCTCACTGGTCCACTTCCTTGATGTCCTCACAACAGGTTTGCAGAGCTTTAGTTTCTGCCTGTAGGTGGGGATCAGGTGGACCATGACGTGGTCAGAGTGTCCCAGTGCAGCACGGGGGACGGCGTGATAAGAATCCCTGACTGTGGTGTAACAGTGATCCAGAATGTTCTCCTCTCTGGTCGGGCATTTAATATGCTGTCTATATTTAGGGAGTTCGTGAGTGAGGTTCCCTTTATTAAAGTCACCAAGGACAATAACTAGGGACTCCGGGTTGGTCCGCTCCACGCACAGAATCTGGTCGGCAAGCATGAGCTGCGCGTCCTGCACGTTGGGCCTGCGGTGAGATGTAAACACCGACCAGGATGAATGACGCGAACTCACGGGGTGAATAAAAAGGCTTACAGTTTATAATGAAATATTCCAGGTTAGGAGAACAATGCTGCTGGATCACTGTCACGCTGCTGCACCAACCCGCTATTGATGTAGAAACCGATTCCTCCACCTTTAGTTTTGCCGAGAGGTCCGTGTCTCTGTCCGCTCTGTAGAGTTGAAGCCTGCCAGCTGCAGTGCAGAGTCCGGTATTAATCCACAGAGCCACGTCTCCGTGAAGCACAAAACAGCAGATGAGAAAAAGTCCCTGTTTCTGACCAACAGCA
>JABUOV010000189.1:0-20000 GCA_025617405.1 Perca schrenkii
ATAGAACTGTGAACGTGCATTTCTCAAGGACCTTGAATAGGACTTCTGATGTTCTCGGTAAGCCTGCCAATGAACAGTGAGTCCTGAGGCCATGAGGCGCCGATCAAGGACACGCCCAGCTGTTTTCATTTGCCGAAGTTCGTTGGTGTACCAGGTGGCTGTGCGTAAGAAGCTGACAGTTCTAGTTTTGACAGGGGCATGGAGATCTAAGAGACTGCTCAGAGATTGGTTGTAGAAGTCAACCGACTCAGTGACTGAAGAAAAATCAGCAGAGGAGAGATGTTGGAGGTCTATGGTCAAGGTGTCCGTGTTGATCTTTTTCAGATCCCTATAGCAGATTTGTCGCTTGTCTTTGATGTGTGGGGAAAGGAGTAACAGCTCCATTGAGATGGCCTTGTGGTCAGACACACCCAGATCATACAGTTATGGGAGCGGTTGGGTTTGTTTGTTGTCTTCCTTGTCTTCTGTGTCTGTCCATGTTGCTGGAGTTGCTGAATGTAGGTCAAGGGGCATGGCCGGGCAATCCACCTACCTGCATGGCTGCTGGCTATCCTGCAATCTCTTTCTGCTCAGCTGTTGCTGATTCTCTCATCACAGCTGCAGTATTTAGACCTGGTTGGAACCTGTCTTCGGCGCCAGATCGTTACAGCTACCAAAGTGGTAACTTTGCTCTCCCAGTGAATCATGCTCTTAAGTTTTTTGCCTCATGTTTTGTCCCTCGTGCTCCGCTCACCTATGTTTGTTTTTGTCTCCTCGTCCAGACCTACACCACTCGACCTGTGCCTACGACTGCTGTGCCGCCAGCCTTTCGCTCCTCAACTGTTCCATCTCCTCGTTTGGAAACCCTGTGGGAGATGTTTTTGGAAACGCCACTCTCTGCCCACACCGCTTCAGTCCTGTCTCCTCCACCGTTTTCTGGCCTGCTTGGTGTGGCGAGATCTCGTGGTGTTTCCCATGCTGGTCAGTTGAGCGTGCAGAGATCTCGCGATGTTTCCCGTGTTGTTAGCACCGAGAGCGACAGTGCTCTGATGACGCGGCAGGCGTGCGACAGTGGTCCAGATGGATGGAATGTTTGAAGCAGGCTGGCCAGGCTGATGGTAAACAAACTTACGACGGGAACTTCTGTGGATGTAACGCGGACGCCGCTGAAGTCCAAGTTCTTTGATGGCTGCAATGCACGTTGGAATGGAGCGGTTGTTGAGAGTTAGCAGCTGTGGGATAGAGTACTTGAGCTTCATGCCAGTCGCCGAAAGTGTTAGCCTGGAGCTAGCCGTTAGCCAAACACAGAGATGCAAGACTGTCAGGCTCAGGGAGAAGATGGTCCATATCATGGCAGTCTTTCAGTCTGAAGACCTGCTGTTCTAAACATAGCAGCATGGAGACTATTCAGACCTGAATTATAGTTTTAAATTTAAACTGTAGTTGATAATAAAATGTGTTTGTACATGTACACACCATAAATATGGAGTCCAGTTCTGATTGATGCTGCTGGGTAGACTGATCACTGAAAAGCTCTGACCTCTTCTGCTGAACACTGTGGAGAAAAAAAATAATTTAAGGACATTTAATGACTTAACAAGGACAGTAATGGTTAACATTTACAATAACAGAAATACTAACAATAACTTCGTCTCTGTTTCTGGTGGTCGTAGATTTTGCTTTCGGGCCTTGTAGATGGTTCACTATAAAGGATGATGATTAAGGAAGGTGTTGGCACCTTTATTTGTTAGTGCCACCATGGCGTTTCCTAACTCTTCTAGGAATAGTCTCCTTTTTGAAGAATATTCTCTGCTTCCGGGGGGGGGACATTTTTATTTCATGGTTGCCCCTGAGAGAAATATAGATAGATGCTCAATGGTGTTTTAAGCCCCCTCAATGGTGTTTTAAGCCCCCAAAGTCTCCTTCATCCAGCACTGCTACCGTTGACTTCAAAGCACCTAACCCTAACCCTAACCATAATCATTGCCTAATCCTACTGCCTTGGCAGCGTGGCCTGGAAGGAGACGTTGGGGGCTTAAAACCCGACAAACGCAATAGACACACATAAAGACTCTATTGCCACCCGCATAAACCGCACATCTTGCTCTTCTGTGGGGACGGGCTTTTTTTGTAAAAAAGAAAAATGGGACTCTTCGACCATGCATAGGCAACCAAGGCCTTAATCACATCACTATCAGAACCGCTATCCACTCCCTCTCATCTCCTACATCTTTGAATTGCTCCAGGGGCGACCAGCTTTACGAAGCTCAACCTCTGTAACACCTAATATCTGATCAAGATCAGAGAGGACCATGATTGGAAAACCACTTTCAATACCCTTACTGGACACTATAAATACCTTGTCATTCACTTTGGTCTGACCAACTCTGCTGCTGTGTTCCAAGCTCTGGTTAATGACGTGCAGCTCATTTTCTCAAAAGTGCTCTTCAGCTGGACCCTTGGCCGCTGGAAAAGCATTCCAGACTCTCAAGTCCCCATTCATCTCCACCTCCCTCCTCCAACTACCAGAGCCAGACTGACAGTTTATTGTAAAGATGGATGCTTCTGATAGAGGGTGTAGAGGACATTTTGTCTCAATGTGCGGCCTCTGACCAGAAGTTGCACCCCTGTGACTTCTTCTTTCAGTGCCTTTCTCAGGCCGATAGGAATTACGACATCAGCAACAGAAAACTGCTGGCTGTCAAATTACCTCTGGAAGAATGGCGGCACTGGCTAGTTTCTCACACGGTTCCCCTTTCTCCCTCTCCTACCCGCCAGGGTCCCGCAATGCTTCGTCACGGCAGTTTCAGGATAAGGAAGATTCTGGCACTGGGTCTGACTCCAACCTCCCAGCCCCCTGTTTTGTCCCCACGCGCAATTGGGACATCGAGGAGAGAGTTAGGTCTGCCATTGACGGACAACCTGGGTTCAATGCTTGCACTCCTGATCGTCTTTTCGTGCAAAAACAGATTTTTTGGGGCAAGTAAAGGTGGATAAAGCCTGTGACGCTATACAAAGTAATACACTTACACTCTAAAACGGAAGTATGGTTACAAAATGTGGAAGTGCTCTAGTTCAGGCAAAGTTTAAGGTCAATAATCAAATGATGGTTACACACACACAAACACATACATGTATGCAAGCACGCACACACACACAAACACTTTCTAAACACATTTTTTAAACAATTCTTGCCTTCCATCAGCAGGTTGTCCTGTTTTAAGGTCAATAGGACGATCCATAGACCAGTCACTCTTAATGGACACACAGGTTGCATAGTCTGGTCTCTGCTGCTGCATCCTGATACAAACAAACAACATATAATGTATTTGTCACATTAAATATTACAAGGTACAATTGTAGTCAAATGTAATCCCATCAGCTCCTTTAACTTGTGCATGATTCAGGCAGTGTCCTCATTTAGGATCCTAGTGGCCTGAAAGCAGAAGCTCCTCCTTACTAATCAGTCATTGGGTGCTTGTTAACTAAAATAATAAAAGCAAGGTTCAATCATTGTGTTTTGCTGCACTTCAGTGATGCAGTAACCTGATTTGTTAAAGACACACACACACACACACACACACACACACACAACAAACAACAGCTGCGTCCAGAACAAGTCAGATCGGGCTAGTTCCAAGGAAAATGTTTGATTGTGCATCATGTACCCACACATATTAAATTCTTACCGTCCCTCAGCAGGTTGTCCTTTTTTAAGGTCAATAGGACGATCCATAGACCAGTCACTCTTAATGGACACACAGCTGGGTCCAGGAGAGTCTGGTCTCGGCTGCTGCATCCTGATACAAACAAACAAACACATTCATTTCTTTTGTCAGATTAAATTGTATGAGGTACAATTCCAGCCTCACACATTGTCCTCATTCAGGAAGTTAGTGGTGTAGTGTAATGTATTTTATTGTGCATACTGTACCACATTATATACTGTATATATATATATATATATATATATATATATATATATATATATATATATATATAGGGGGGGTATATTAAAAGTGTGGGGCCTGGGTGTTCTCCCGCAGGGTTATGGTGAGCGTCAAAGAATTCATTTCTTGCATTCTGATACACTTTGATTCACCAATTTATGGTGGGAATACATTTATTTATCCTATGAGAAGGGAAACACAGATGACAATCAAAATATCTCAAAAATATAATTGAATATAAAGCAGTAAGGGGGGCTTTCACATCAGAGACCTGAGCCTGGATCACACAAGTTCATCCCAAAGCAACAAGGACAAAATAAAATAGGCTCCTTATATTAGTCTTAAATGTGGTGAAGGGAGGATACTGCCGTTAGTGTAGGCGGAGCTACGTGCATTTTCTGCAGTGTTTGTTAGTTTGCTGTCACATTACTCAACCCTGTTTTTGGTGAATACAAATATCTGAAGTGAAAGTACTGTCATAAAACTATCTTAGTGGCGTATCATTGCACATTTTTAAGTGGTTATATGGAAATCCTGGAGCTTTCTTAGTGGGTATACTGCATATACTTGCATATCACGCAGACTACACCGCTGATCTGAGGACACCAGATCTCACCAGGGAGAAAAAGGCTGTTAACTGGGTGGTTTGGGTCTTTAGTGATTCTCATAGCCTGTCACTTGCAGCGCCTGGTGTAAATATCCTTTAGGCAGGGCAGGACACCGCCTATTGTCTGTTCAGACAAACAAACCACTCTTCTCATTGTTCATACAAACAATTGACCATTGAAATAGTTTAAACTTGAAAAAGATGATGTTCTACAGACTGCCACCAGTTGTATTAGAAGCAGATGGAACATCTAAATAATCAACACAGTCTCACGGCAGTTCGTGAAATCGTCAAATTATTTTTTTATCTGTTGATTCGTGTACACGGACACGTTTATGTCGTTTTTTTTCATGGTGGTCAGCACATAATGGGAAGCATCTATACGGAGGTTGTGTTTAGGAAAAGAAGAACAGGGGAAGTTAACGTCACATGTGGGCCACGATCCCGGTCTCCTGGGTGAAAGTCCTGTGTTGTTTGACCCATCCAGCCCCCCAACCAACCTCATTTGGCAGATTTTCGGCATTTCATACTACCCGCTACCGTAGACGTGCTGTGATCACAAAAGATACTTCCCATTGAAATAAATTAGATTTTAAATTTGTGCTGACCACCACACACACAAAAAAAGATTAACGTGTCCGTGTACACGAATCAAGATTAAATAACATGACCATTTCATGAACTGCCGTGAGACTGGGTTGGAATACTCGATATGCTAGATTTCTAATATATGAAACTGATTTCTTGGCCATTATAAGTGACTGGGTTTTTAATTGGGGGGGGTTTTCCATTTGAGCACGTGTATGACATTTTTACCTGTAGTCAAATAATGGTTAAAGAAATATTGAGTTTGAGGACAGTTCAGGTGAAGTAAAAGCAGCAGATTGAGATTTGTACATGTCAACTCAGGGACATTTTGTTGACCTACTCTGTCTCACAATTTTGTCTCTTAAAATAAGGTGGTGGAGTCATGGACCGGGTACTCTTCATGGAGACACAGCTGCGTTCAGGAGAGTTTAGCCTCTGCTGGAGCATCCTGATACAAACAAATTATCTGTTACATGAAACACAACACACACACACACACACACACACACACACACACACAAAGAGCTTTGAGTGTGAATAATGGTGGAGTAATTGACCTCTCGCCGGCCCCTCCCCCAAGACGGCCATTGTCCAATCACACATCATAGCAACCGTTACTATGTGAGCAGGTCCGACAAACATTGTCTCCAAGCAAGATGGTGAAGCGATGCGCCCACGGCGTTTGTAAATCGGACACTAGATACCCCGATTGTCTGGAGGATTCATTTGCACTAACGTGTTTACTATTTGGCAGCCTGAAAACTGTTATTAAAGGCTGTAGAAAGAATGCGGAATGAAAAGAGATCATGCGGTCAACAGTGTTGCTCCTGTTCCTTTAGCTTTAGCCAACATTAGTTAACATGTTAGCTAATGCTAGCTACATTAGCTGCTGTTGTGTTGGGTCTTTGAGATCCCCAACTTTATTTTTCGTCAGTTTACAACAAAGTCGAACATTTGAATACATCCCTCCACTGCACACTGGAACCCCTTTTGCCTCAATCTGTGGGATATCGCGGAGGTATCGCTCCAAAAAAGGTCCCTGACACGCACGGGTATACCTCTTCCCGTCATGGCAATCTGTCGCGCTGGTCGTGTTTGACCATTTGTTTGTCGGACGTAGCAACAGTAACTAAGGGGGGCGGGGCTTGGCGAAAGGCTAATTGAAGTACTGGAGTTACTGACTTGGCTTTGGTCTGGCCATCATGTTCCCCACACAGAGTGGTTTTGGAGGGACGGACTCCCTCCTCTCTGTCCTCACCCTGACTCATAGCAGAGTCCTCGCTTGCTGGGAGAGATGATTTCTGTCACTACAACAAACTTGTAGTGACACATGGACTGTGCAAAGCTTTTGGGGCTCAACTGAGAGCATTGAAGACCACATTTGCTTGGCATTGCTGGGGATCCTTTTGTTGCATTGAGAACATCCCACATTATTATGGGATGGATTCAAATGTAGACAACCCTTCTTAATCCCAACTATTCAATATACTGATGCTTGGGCAATGGCTCTCAGCATCAGATTCCGACGCACAAGGCACCTTTTAGCGTCTGTATGGAATGCACCAGGCAGAGCAGCATCTAAATCGTGGCACTGTAGCATTAAAGACTAAATCTCTGCATATATGGGAGGCAGGTTGGGGGGAATGGGTCAAACAAAACAGGACTTTAACCCAGGTGACCGGGATTCATGTCCTGTTCTTGTCCCGTATGTGACTTAACGTACATATTTTAACCCCACCCACGATCCTTACCTAATCCTTATTGGCTTCACCCTACATGTCGAAAAATGACACCAAGGAGTCACGAACAAGTGTGTTGCATCACATATCGCCACAGATGGGATAACATTGGAATTAGTTGAAAGCCCCCTGCATCTGACTGATACGGTGAGACTTTTTGCATCAGAAACTGCTGCCAAAGGCCTTTGACAAAGCATTGGTTTTGGATGCGCTGGGAGTGATAATGTGTTGAAACATTCATTGTGTAAACTCTGCTCAAGATACCCGTGTTATCTAACTTATAAATAGTAATATCAGACATATTTTGTTTCTCTTAAAGTAGAAAATGAATCATCCTCAACATTTTTTTGTGCTTTAATTTTAGAAGGATGAAGACAGTTGGAGAATTTTAGACATTCGCTTATCAAATGTTTTGGAAAACATTCAATTGAATTCAATTCAAACAACTTTATTTATCCCAAAAGGGCAATTCTGTTTCCAGCAGTCTTCAGACCCCAAGAACAAAATGTTTACACATAAACTCATACACAACAGACAGCAGATTGTCAGAAACAAAATACAAGGGACGGGCAGTGAGTGTACACAGCCCTGTTTGAGATAAATGAATCAGGTTCCCAAACAAGTTGATCACAAGCAGCTCACATCTCAGGAAAACAAAACAGGATGCTAGTTCCATGGAGACTATTGTCTTGGTATAAAAGTCTGATAGCAGATGGAATAAAGGACTTTGAATACCGCTTTGTTTTTCTGGGTAGTGCCCTAAAGTGCCAGCCTGAGAGCAATAAAGTAAACTGTGAGGGACAGAACATGTGCATGTTGGTCCATAATTTGTTTGGCTTTTTGTGCACACGTTTTTTCCAAATTGAACACAAGTCCCTCTGCTGAACTCCAATTACAGAAACCGCATTTGGCTGGTAAAATATGCAAATGTTGATCCCTGATAGTATGAACATGAACAAGGGTAGTGCAAAGATGGGTGGTGTCCAGCTGATTGTTGTGGGCTGGTCTGGGTCTCAAAAGTCAGTCCAGCCCTGCTTTCAGTCAAACCAAATTTGGGTGAAAGTTGAAAGATGACTGGATGATTGCATGACGGCAGAGTTGATGCAAGCTGTCGGACAAGTTCTTACATTCCCTACATTTTCACTGATGATGTGATCTCAGATTACAATCTGCTGTCGGTTCTACCTGAGCAGTAATACATGCAAATAATTCTCAAACCACCTCCTTTAACTCAGATAGACACTCTTAAAAAAAAAAACTTCTATATTAAACAGACACTGTGAAACAACCTAGAAACATTTCTACAGTGAAGCGATACAGCAACAATGTGATCAAAATTATCCTGTTGATCAAAAATTTATAGATTCCTCTAGTTGGATTCTCACCTGCTTAGCTCACTTTAGATCGACTCATAGACACTTTTCACCTTCCTTTGGCGAGGACACGTTTGGAGTGACGGGGTTACTCATTCTCTCTTGTCAGTCCTGGCGTCTGTGTGCATTTGATTTTAGGACACCGTCACAGCCTCACAACTTTAGAGTCAGAGTGACTTCAGAACCAGTCTAACCTGTGGCACACACCCAGTCAGTGTCAGAGAAGTAACACATCAGAAGATGGAGTTCTATTATCTGTCCACTAGATGGGGCTAACTGATGGCCTAATAAGCTTAAGACCAGTCAGTCATTTCAAACCAACAACAGATCTCTGCAAAATCAACTTGGCTCTGCTGAAGTTTAGGAAAAAGCACAACTGAGTTCTTGTTCAGCCTCACATTTCCCCAAAATAACTCATTTAGAATCCTGTGTTTGGTCTTTGCAGGGATGGAGATTTTATGTATTTACCCAGTTGTAGTTCATGCAGTTATTGAATATATACTTTTTGTTTGTTTGTTTGTGCTTATTGCCAACTTTCCTTTTTTCTTTATTTTTTTATTTTAAAACTTTCACTAGAGCTAAACGGATTAAACAAGCATGCTGATATTATTTATTGCGTGTAAATGTTGGCCAAAAAAAGAAATTGCAGCCCAGAAATGAAGAATTTGGTTTGGTTTAGTCTGAATCAACGGAAGAACATATGAGTTTATCAAATCTGGTTAGGTTATAAATTAAACTCACAGGGGACCTGTTTTATACTTTTAATAAACCTAACGAATCACCAGGAAACCAGTCGGTTCTGTTCTGTTTCATATAAAGGAGAAATATGTGATATATTTTCTGTATTAAATCATAAAATGACCATGATATGTCATCTTGAGGAAACATGCTAAGTCTGACTGACCAACTGACCGACAGATAGATATATAGATAGATATTTCTGTTAGTATCTCTCAATCAATCGACCAATTATTTGAGTTCCCATGGCATACCAACATCCGAGCAAAGTACAAATCAGTATTTGAGATAATATTTATATTCGTATTAAAACAGATATTCTGATAGAAGACACAAAAAGTATCTTCCTAAAACAGTTGCATGAACAGAGAGATTGTAAAACACGGGTAAATACTGGAGATGCATTTGAAAGATGCACACAGCTTAGAAGAGGACTTACTAAAAAGGATTTTAAGACTGCTGTTGGCTTAATTTTCTCCTGAACAGGTAAGCATTAAGATTCATTAAAGCTGCAGTAGTTAAGACTTATAAAACTAACTTTCTGTCATATCTGCTGAAACTGACCCTATGTTCCAGGAGAACTACATGAAACAGGTAATTGAAAAAAATAAATCCAGTTCCTCTGGCTCCACCTACAGCCTGTATTTTGATTTGCAAAAATCCATAGCCCCTCCCCCCACAAGGGAGAATAAATGCGTGTGCCTGAGCAGTGATTGACACGCAGTTAGGTTGTCTAACTGCGTGTCAATCACTGCTCAGGCACACGCATTTATTCTCCCTTGTGGAGGGAGGGGCTGAGGAGACCGTTCAAATTTCATGTTCAAATTCTTTGGCTAAGTCCTTGATCTTCACAGTCCTACCTACAGCACCTTTAATTTATTACAGCTACAAGTAGGGATGGATGTTTAAACATGAGTTACTCTAAAAATTTTTTTAAAGGCACAGCCAGTGAAGTGCTCCTGACTGGTTATGGCTAACGGAATCAGGCTAACACACACTAATGGCTTACGTTACAGGAGGAGCGGGATGTTTACTGTTGACACATATGACAAAAAATGTAAGTGACTTCCTCATAATGGAAACATGCAGTTTAACTTTGGCAAAACTACAGTGTAGCCTGATTAATGTTCTCTACAGGCCGCTCTGCAATGTATGGTATGTTACGTTTTGTAATATTCTTGTGGCTGACGTTACCATGGCCAGTTTCACGTTATGAAATATTCCGATAGTAAGATGTTTCCCACTTTGTTACAAGCTGGCATGTAACCATAATTTGTAATGAAAATGGGAAGTTTTGACAAAAAAATTGGATGGTGGTCAGGTCTGCTTGGTTCTTTCGGGGAATGATTGTAAAGGGAATATAAGAGAATAAAGGGTATATAGGGCATTTACTAGGGGTGGTATGGTTCATGAAAAAACACCCGAACCACTCGGTTCGCTAGTCTCGGTTCGCTAGTCTCGGTTCGGAGCATGTGTGTACCGCACGGTTCGTCAGTACACTGTTAATGGGCACTAACCTCTTACTGCCGTAGTGGCCACTTTCGACACCGATGTTAAAACACTTACTGGAAATGACGAGCGGGATGGGTGTGACAAACGCAACCCATGGCAGCTGATTGGACGATTGCGTCACATGGGTCTGGCTGGTCCCGAATTTCAAAAGAGACTGTCATGGCGGCTCGTTCAGAATACGATCTCATATTGTACTAAAATAGTTCACTGAAACGTGTTTCTGAAAACATTTGAAGCGAGAAATAGGCCATGCAGTTGCTGAATCTGTCTTCATTTCAGATCGACAAAGTTCAGTTTAAAAGATTTTCGTCAGATTTTGAGAGACACCAAGCCGACTGCTCCTCAAGTGGAGTTGGGGTGCCGCTGCAGGTCACGTCACCTGTAGAGATGTCAGGTAGGAGAGAGGCTGCCCAGAGCTGGAGGATGGGCCAGCGTCGTTTATAGTCTGGTGTGTGGGAACATTTTGGATTTCATGTTACCTATGATGAAATAAAACAATATATAGAACTGCCACTGTGTGCATGTTTTGTGCAACATGCATTCAATATGCTAATTTTAGCTATATGCTGAAGTATATTCTGGAGTGTTAAAGATTAAAAGAAAAAATAACAAGAACCGTACAGAACCGAAAACTGTGACCCTAAAACCGTGTTACGAACCGAACCGTGGGTTTTGTGAACCGTACCACCCCTAGCATTTCCTCTCTAACTGGGATGTTTCTGGAGCAATTGGTGGGATTGCTGTGGACGAAGTACACACGGAGATACACTGGTAAGAGCCAATGCGCGCTAGAATGTTTGCCCACATTTATAGAAAATGCTTATTACGCCAGATAATATAAAGACACACATTAAAACAGTTGCGGCTGGCCAGTTCTCCATCGTATACAGATAACCAGAAACATTTGTTGGCAACGATAAGCAAAGCATCTTTATTTGTATAAAGATGCTCAATTCAGCAAAAAGGTAATAATCAAGCAGGGCCATGTTCAGCCCTGACAAAACGTAGCAACACTTTTCTTTTTAATCTGAAACGGGGGGGCGTTGAACACCCTGCTGTGTGCGCTCCGCCTTTTTATTACCACAAGTTTCAACCCAGTCTCACGGCAGTTCTTGAAATAGTCACGTTATTTTTGATCTATTGATTCGTGTACACGGACACGTTTATGTTGTTTTTTTCATAGTGGCCAGCACGTATTTGAAGCTAATGTATTTCAATGGGAAGCATATTTCGTGATAAAAGCATGACTACGGTAAAGAGTAGTATGAAATGCAGAAAATCCGTGCAGGAAGGTTGATTAGAGGGGTGGATGGGTCAAACAACACAGGATTTTCACCCAGGAGACCGGGGATCGTGTCCCAGCGTGTGACGTGTCTTTTCCCAGTTCTTCTTTTCCTAAACCCAACCTCCGTATAGATGCTTCCCCTTAGGTGCTGACCACCACGAAAAATACGACATAAATTTGTCCGTGTACATGAATCAATAGATTAAAAATAAGGTGACCATTTCGCAAACTGCCGTGAGACTGTGTTGCAAGTTTACAGAACAATCTCTGCTGATTGGGTATCACCAGAGACACAAAATCAGAGAAAACACATTTTTACTTGTATTTAACCTTTTTAGATAATCTCATTGAGACAGGGTCTCATTCCCAAGAGTATGCAAGAGGATTTGGTTGAGTTTAAAGTCAGAATTCAAATTTCTTTTTTTCACATGTGGCCCTAATCCTCTTCCGTACAAGTGAGACCTGTTTGGGACAACAGACAAACAGATTACAAGAGTACACACATTACAGCAGTGTGCAGTAGCTCATGATGAAACTCTCTGCTGTTTGATGAAGCAACCGGCAGAGGGCAGCAGAGACTCATTGAATAAAGACGCGTGTTGCAGTACGTGCTCTGCAGGAGAAGATTACTGTGATGGTATCTGATACTCACAGGTCTGCAGGGCGACTGTGCAGACGCGAGTCGAAGTAATAATCCTTCTGAAACCATCTAATGTTTCTTCCTCAGGAGATGTTTTCTGACAGCTTCACTCCGATGGTTTGTTATGTAAAAATCTCTTTAAAGACCAACAAGGTTGGGCGCCCATATGTAGAGGTTTGCTCCTCGACGCAACAGGCGCAGCTTCAAGCTCTTTGCTGCATGTCATTCCCCCCTCTCTCTCTCCCCCCTTTCATGTCTTCTGCTGTCCTATCAAAATTATGGCTTAAAATACCAAAAAAAATATCAAAAAGGTGGGTGTGATGTCAAGTTTGAAAGCTACAGTTTGTGCCATTACATCATAGAATAAATCTACATTTATAGTAATAATTAATAATGGTCTCTTATCCAGAATGTGTTTTTACTTTTACTCCTTCGTCGTCAGCTGCTCAACAGATTGACAGATTGGGTTTAGGAAAAGAACGTGGAAAGGAAACGTGACACGCGGGACTGGCTAGTAGTCCTTACCTAGGTACTGTCAGGACACGCCCTCATACTCTGCTTCTGACTGGCTAGTAGTCCTTACCTAGCTACTGTCAGGGCACGCCCTCATACTCTGCTTCTGACTGGCTAGTAGTCCTTACCTAGGTACTGTCAGGACACGCCCTCATACTCTGCTTCTGACTGGCTAGTAGTCCTTACCTAGCTACTGTCAGGGCCCTCATACTCTGCTTCTGACTGGCTAGTAGTCCTTACCTAGGTACTGTCAGGGCCCTCATACTCTGCTTCTGACTGGCTAGTAGTCCTTACCTAGGTACTGTCAGGGCACGCCCTCATACTCTGCTTCTGACTGGCTAGTAGTCCTTACCTAGTTATTGAGCATGTGCGACTCCCAACAAAGATGGAACAGAAGTGAGATGTCTCACTCTGTAGCTAAAACAGAGAGCTCAACACACAGGGTGAAAAGAGGAGCTGCAGCAATGTGCAGTACAACAAATATATGGTGTTTTCTGGAAATTAAACCATGTAAACCTATTCTGGTACAACCTCAAAATAATATATTCACTTATGAAACTGAAAATGAGCATAATATGAGCTCCTGTAAAGTTTTTGTAATTAATTTCACAGTTGGATTTCACTTCCAAATAAGTTTGTCTATAAATTGTTAACTTAAAGACTGTCATGAGGCGACTGTTAAAATAATGTTCTGCACATTAAAACAGTCAAAGAGTGATGATGAAATAAAATGTTACAGTTTCATAACAAAGCTAGATTTCCTCCTGAGGATACATCAGTGTTTGTTGGATCAAAGTCAGTTTTTGGTGTGAAAATATTGGTAATTAATGAGTCCCCAGCAGACCCAACGTACATACATATTTGTGTCTTTGTGTGTTTGTGTAATCTCACAGTATAACTCATATTTGATAATTAAATCCAGTGGAAGTCAGATAAAAAGATTCCTACGCTGCTCCTTCAGGTTGTTTTTCCTTTAATCGTTCGTATGTTTTGTATTGTTTGTTTGCTGCTAATTTTTTAATTAAAGATGCTAATTTCACCTCCAGCAAAACAGTCGCAAATTTGCATTTCTGCTGCTTTAATAGATTCTGTTGTTTAGAGAAAAAAGAGGGAATGACAGAAAGAGGGAGAGAGAGATCATATACGATAATGAAATACTGTCATATAAAGGTGACAAAAAGGCGATAGAAAGGCCACAAAAAGGCATTGGGGATAGAGGATAGAGGGTAATATGACAATATGTAAGTAGCTTCATTTATACAGCACCTTCGTCACAACATGCTTCACAAAATAAAGCAACGGTCATAAAAAGCCACAGAAAATGAAAGTAAATTGCTAGTTTAAGACCTACGCAGTTGTCAATTTCTCGTTCAGCGCCCGCATGGTTTAGATAACAAATGCTGGTCTTACAGGGAGGTGTGTTCAGGTGCATTCTGGGCGTGCTGGTCTTACAGGGAGGTGTGTTCAGGTGCATTCTGGGCGTGCTGGTCTTACAGGGAGGTGTGTTCAGGTGCATTCTGGGCGTGCTGGTCTTACAGGGAGGTGTGTTCAGGTGCATTCTGGGCGTGCTGGTCTTACAGGGAGGTGTGTTCAGGTGCAATCTGGGCATACTGGTATTACAGGGAGGTGTGTTCAGGTGCAATCTGGGCGTGCTGGTCTTACAGGGAGGTGTGTTCAGGTGCAATCTGGAGTATTGCTATCTTGAGGCAGTGGGAAGTGATTGCACCATTGACCAACAAAAACCTGGTCTAAAGTCAATAACGCAGCATTTCATTGTTATTTTAACAGAGCATTAGTAAATGCTCCTAGACTCGTGCACAGCGCGCACACTATGCTTGTTTCACATACAGGGACGCACACACACACACACACACACACACACACACATGCAGAAGATTACTAATAAAAATATTACGGTGCAAATCCTCCATCATAACAGCAATGCTCCAAGGTCCAAAAGCGCCTGGCTTTTAAAGGGAATGGGAGATGATCTCTGATTGGTTGATTGCATGTTACGCCCAAAACACACGTCTGATTAATGAAGACACTAAGTACAACCCTTTAGGACCAGGCACCCGGCACACAGACCCTTTTTACTGCCGTAAAACTAGCAAAAGTGGATTTGGACACGCCCTAAACACACCTGCTCCAGGCGCTTCACACCGTGCGCTCAGATCGTTAAAATAGGCCCTAAGTGTAAAAAGGTGAGTTTTTGAGCTGCTTTTTAAAGTGACCACAGATGTGCAACTGCTCATTTATTTTTCTCTGTGCTAAATGACAAACACTAAATAAAGTGACACCCATAAGCTGTAACAAATACAATCCTTTCTTCCCCTCTTAACTGTAACGCCCTCTTCAAATTTATTATCATTTAGCAATAATGTAGATGGGAACATTAGGCCGCTGCATGTGCAGCTTTGATGTTTATCACCAATAAAAGATTAAATATGGTGCAAAGACAGAAAAGACAGAGAGAGATTCACGACTCCACACATTCCTCTGATGGTCATAAAGAAGGGAGATGCTACAGTAGTTCTCTCTCTCTCTCTCTCTCTCTCTCTCTCTCCCTCTCTCTCTCTCAGCCCCGCGAGGTGCAAAGCATGCTGGGTCGCCACATGTGGTGGGAGGAAGGTGAGCTACTGACCAATCAGATCCCCATGCTGCTGAACTGTCACTGACAGCAGCTCAAACAGGAGGAAACGACAGAGATGACCAACGAAACTCTGTTTGAAAAAATGACATTTTAAGATGAAGATATTGTTAGATGTTACAACTATAATGTCGCCTGTATAGGCACCTGGACTCCTGGAAACAGGTCCTGAATTAAATTAAAACCGTTGGTACTTTTCAACCTGGACCCTATTTTCCCCTGTTTGACTGTGGGACCATAGGGCTGTGGGACCATTGGGCTGTGGAAACATAGGGCTGTGGGACCATTGGGCTGTGGGACCATTGGACTGTGGGACCATAGGGTTGTGGGACCATAGGGCTGTGGGACCATAGGGCTGTGGGACCATAGGATTGTGGGACCATAGGGCTGTGGGACCATTGGGCTGTGGGACCATAGGGCTGTGGGACCATTGGGCTGTGGGACCATTGGGCTGTGGGACCATTGGGCTGTGGGACCATAGGGCTGTGGGACCATAGGGCTGTGGGACCATTGGGCTGTGGGACCATTGGACTGTGGGACCATAGGGCTGTGGGACCATTGGGCTGTGGGACCATTGGGCTGTGGGACCATTGGGCTGTGGGACCATAGGGCTGTGGGACCATAGGGCTGTGGGACCATAGGGCTGTGGGACCAAAGGGCTGTGGGACCATAGGACTGTGGGACCATAGGGCTGTGGGACCATTGGGCTGTGGGACCATAGGGCTGTGGGACCATAGGGCTGTGGGAAAAAGCAAGTGCAATTTTCAACAACGTTATCGCATATTTTCCTCATAGCGTGCAGCCTTTATTGTATGATTTGATTTCTATTCTTAATTCTGTTTCATATATTTCTAATGACAGCATGGCATCATGACTTCACGTAAACATCCACGCCCACTTTCCTAAATCCGAGTGTGATCAGTCTGCTAATGATATATGTATCTGTTGTCGTGGTGCTGCTGCACCTCAAGTTCTCTGCAACTACTTTGCTCATTGATTCATCACTTTCAGTCTTTCTTTTAAACAAAAGTGTAAAAACTTCTCTGGTTCCAGCGTCTCAGATGTGACGGTTCCCTATACTTTATGCATGAATGTTTCCATGAATGTTTCCAACCAATAGATGTAAAAATGTCTCACTCACACAGACGGACAGTTCTGTCCTTTTTTGATCCGATTCTTCGCACCAGCTTCCCTGCCAGCTGCCGGTGTGTGAGAGGACGGACGTGTACGTTACTGAACTCTTTTTATATTGTCTCGTGTTGGAATGACAGACAGGCAGACTGGCAGACACATCAGCTGTCTGTCTGCATCACAGCAACACAGACTCACACAGCTCAGTGTTTGACACTCAGCAGTGAGAAAATGAAGCTTCCTGTCTGCAAACGATGGACAGTGAAGAAGATTTCACGGAGATGTCTCCCTTTTTATTTTAATGCAGCGATCAGGAACCGAAGGCTGGACGGAGCTGGAGTCTGACAGAATACTTTATTATTCTTAGAGGGAATCAGACAGACAGAGAGACACACAGAGAGACAGACAGACAGACAGAGAGGCAGAGAGAGTAAAAGACAGACACACACACAGAGACAGATTGACAGAGAGAGAGAGACAGACAGAGAGTAAGACAGAGACAGACCGACAGAGACAGAGAGACAGGCAGATAGACAGACGGAAAGAGAGAGACAGACAGATAGATGATGTCTTAATGAAGTCCGTCTCCTCCCAGCTCTCCACTCTGAGTGCGGATCCTCTGACCTGCTCCAGTGGTATTTGTTTAAAGCAGAGTTAATCCTCGATGGTCACGCTCCTGTAATCCCATCAGCCCCCCACCCTCACCCCCTGTCTCTGTCTCTGTCTCTGTCTCACACCCCAACGCTTCAGAAATCGCTACGACGGCCACTCCAGCATGAACCAAATGTCAGCCTCTCCTCTCCACAGACGGACGAGATAATTACAACCCAATGGCCACCGGCCGCCAAAAACAACAACACGTGAAGGAGCGAGACGGTGAAACCAGGAGGCTCTATAACATACAGCACAGAGAGATCTGGGTTCAGGATTAATCACTTTACACAATCTCAAGTGTTTCTGGAGTCCAGAAGTCACAGGAACGTATCAGAAATATTTGATACTAATATTTGCTGATGTCGGGTGATATTTCGCCTTGAGTCTTTTTTTTAATTATTTACAGCTGCTCTGTGATCTTGCCACTGGTTAATTAACCCCTCAGTGGCAAAGACAAGAGGTTTTTGAAGAAAGCGAGTTGATCAGACGAAATCATAAAATGTAAATGGAGAAAAAGATCCCTGTTCATTTTCTGCATAAGGATTTTGATGGGAGCATGCCTATGTTCCCACATTTCTAAGAATATTTTTTTCACCAAAAATTAGGCCTTATATTCCCACATTTCTAAGAATTTTTTTTTCACAAAATATTTGGCCCTATATTCCCACATTTCTAAGAATTTTTTTATCTTCACCAAAAATTAGGTCCTATATTCCCACATTTCTAAGAATTTTTTTATTTTCACCAAAAATTAGGCCTTATATTCCCACATTTCTAAGAATTTTTTTTCACAAAATATTTGGCCCTATATTCCCACATTTCTAAGAATTTTTTTATTTTCACCAAAAATTAGGTCCTATATTCCCACATTTCAAAGAATTTTTTTTTTTCACCAAAAATTTGGCTCTAAGTTCCCACATTTCTAAGATATTTTTTATTTTGACCAAAAATTAGGCCCTGTTCCCACATTTCTAAGAATTTTTTTTTCACCAAACATTTGGCCCTAAGTTCCCACATTTCTAAGATTTTTTTTATTTTCACCAAAAATTAGGCCCTATGTTCCCACATTTCTAAGAATTTTTTTTATTTTCACCAAAAATTAGGTCCTATATTTCCACATTTCTAAGATTTTTTTTATTTTCACCAAAAATTAGGCCCTATGTTCCCACATTTCTAAGAATTTTTTTATTTTCACCAAAAATTAGGTCCTATATTTCCACATTTCTAAGAATTTTTTTATTTTCACCAAAAATTAGGCCCTAGTTCCCACATTTCTAAGAATTTTTTTATTTTCACCAAAAATTAGGCCCTAGTTCCCACATTTCTAAGAATTTTTTTATTTTCACCAAAAATTAGGCCCTATGTTCCCACATTTCTAAGAATTCTTTTTTATTTTCACCAAAAATTAGGGCCTATATTCCCACATTTCTAAGATTTTTTTTATTTTCACCAAAAATTAGGCCCTATGTTCCCACATTTCTGAGAATGTTTTATTTTCAACAAAAATTAGGCCCTATGTTCCCAAATTTCCAGAATTGGATCCAGAATCAGAAATACTTTGATGCAAATTTCATTGATTCCATTGAATCTTATTTTGAAACTGTGACTGAAAACTGAAATATAATGTAAATATTACACAAAATACATGTAAACCAAAATAAAATATATTAAGAGTATAAGAAATTAAGAAAATAATTGATTTGCCGACTCTGAGACTCAGAATTACCCGCAGAAGCAGAGAGATTTTTAATACTCAGGCTTTTTCATAATTTTCTAAATTCTACGGTTGCTAAGAAGCTTTTTTGTTGACTTTTTTATGGTCTTTATGTCGATCACACTGTATGGGAGAAAACTATATGACACATGCAGTAATACAAATTTAATTGACTTTTTCTTGTTAAAGGGATACGCCACCATTTGTTGAAATAGGGCTTATCCCGGTATCCCCTAGCTGTCAAACTGGAGAATAAAAGAAAGTTCTGGGGCATTCATTGGTTGTGTTTGTTCATGTTTCACAAAGAGTTTAACCTGAGCCAGACCGATAACAAAGATAGAAATCATATCACATCTATACAGAGATAGTAGTATACAGCTGTTATACATCATATCACATCTATACAGAGATAGTAGTATACAGCTGTTATACATCATATCACATCTATACAGAGATAGTAGTATACAGCTGTTATACATCATATCACATCTATACAGAGATAGTAGTATACAGCTGTTATATATCATATCACATCTATACAGAGATAGTAGTATACAGCTGTTATACATCATATCACATCTATACAGAGATAGTAGTATACAGCTGTTATACATCATATCACATCTATACAGAGATAGTAGTATACAGCTGTTATACATCATATCACATCTATACAGAGATAGTAGTATACAGCTGTTATACATCATATCACATCTATACAGAGATAGTAGTATACAGCTGTTATATATCATATCACATCTATACAGAGATAGTAGTATACAGCTGTTATACATCATATCACATCTATACAGAGATAGTAGTATACAGCTGTTATATATCATATCACATCTATACAGAGATAGTAGTATACAGCTGTTATATATCATATCACATCTATACAGAGATAGTAGTATACAGCTGTTATAT
>JABUOV010000189.1:22500-78794 GCA_025617405.1 Perca schrenkii
CTGTCTGTCTGTCTGTCTGTCTGTCTGTCTCTCTCTCTCTGTCTGTCTGCCTGTTTGTCTGCCTGCCTGCCTGTCTGTCTGTCTGTCTGTCTGTCTGTTTGTCTGTCTTTCTGTCTGTCTCTCTCTGTCTCTCTCTCAGTCTGTCTGCCTGTCTGTCTGTCTGCCTGTCTGTCTCCTCGGCATCTCAATAAAATCTAAAACAGAAAAGAGCAGGCCACCTCGATATTTGAGAGACTAAAAAAATAACATTTTCTGCATGAAAAAAAAAATCACTTTAACGATGAATCGATTATCAAACTAATTTGTGATTATTTTTTTTCAGGCAATCAACCGATCGTTGTCCGAACTAATCCACTCGTCCAGAAGACAATCCACAGATTCAAAAATCAACAATGAAATCAACCAGTTAGCAGCATCACGCTAAACGCTAAAGATCTCTCTGAAAAAAGAAATAATCAACGTGTCATCGGTGCATAATGCTAACCAGCAGATCTCAGCTGAAACCATTTAGAGGCTTTTCAGCTCGAATCAAGCCTTCGCACCACATGCGTTATGACGAGCGCACCCGGTTTGCCCCCCCCCCTCTTTAAAATGAACAATTAAGAAGCGGGACGCTAATTAAGCGCAGAGATCAAGCGCCTCTCTGTCGCCCTGAAGCAGCTTTCTCCACTGAGCCTTTTGATCAAAGCTACGCCCCAAAGAACGAAGACCCCACGACAGCACATTTCTTCTGGCTAAATGCTGATTAATGCTGCATCCAATACCCCCACCCTCCACCACCCACCCCCCACACCCCCCACACCCCCCACACCCCCCATGCCCAATCCACCCCCCCCCCAGTTACAAAAGAGAAAAGCTGCCGACAAACTAAAAACTGACACAGGCAGATAACACGACAAATATTTCCCGCCTAACACAATTCGTGCGAAAAGCCGCAGCTTGTTGAATCAGTGTATCTGTATGTGTGTGTGTGTCTGTGTTTGTGTGTCTGTATGTCTGTGTCTGTCTGTTTGTGTGTGTGTTTCTGTATGTGTGTGTGTGTTTGTGTGTCTGTATGTCTGTGTCTGTGTGTCTGTATGTGTGTGTGTGTGTTTGTGTGTGTGCGTGTCTGTCTGTATGTCCGTGTGTGTGTGTCTGTATGTGTGTGTGTGTGTGTGTCTGTATGTGTGTGTGTTAGTGTGTCTGTGTGTCTGTGTCTGTGTGTCTGTATGTGTGTGTGTTAGTGTGTCTGTATGTCTGTGTCTGTGTGTCTGTATGTGTGTGTGTCTGTATGTGTGTGTGTGTGTGTGTGTGTGTCTGTATGTGTGTGTGTATGTGTTTGTGTGTCTGTATGTGTTTGTGTGTGTGTGTGTGTGTGCTGTATGTGTGTGTGTATGTGTTTGTGTGTCTGTATGTGTGTGTGTGTGTATGTGTTTGTGTGTCTGTATGTGTGTGTGTGTTTCTGTATGTGTGTGTGTTTGTGTGTCTGTATGTGTGTCTGTATGTGTGTGTGTATGTGTGTGTGTGTGTGTGTGTGTTTGTGTGTGTGTGCGTGTCTGTCTCTGTGTGTCTGTATGTGTGTGTGTATGTGTGTGTGTGTGTGTATGTGTGTGCGTGTGTGCGTGTGTGAGTGAGTGTGTGGCACATTTCCTCTGGCTAAATGCTGATTAATGCTACATCCAACACCCCCACCCTCCTACCACCCACCCCCCAGTTACAAAAGAGAAAAGCTGCAGACAAACTAAAAACTGACACAGGCAGATAACACAACAAATATTTCCCGCTGAACACGATTCGTGTAAAAAGCCGCAGCTTGTTGAATCAGCATTACACACACACACACACACACACGGAGACAAGGGCAAAGGGAACGGGCCAAAAAACACTTGTTTGTGGGTGAAAGAACAAAGACGAGAGCTGATTCTCTGCAACTGCTGCCTTTCATTCTGATCTCCAGAAAGAAAGCCAAATGCAAATGAAGCCAAGTAAACGCTGGAACTTTTAAAATTTTCATTCGTGCCCGCCTACTGAGTGGCACATGTTTAATCTTTCGTCGTTTTTTTTCCTTTTTTTCTTTCTCGTGCTCTTGTTCTTGGGGAAACATGCAAAGTTTATCAGGCCTGCACATCCTGACTTTCATGTCGGGGGAGGTGGTGGTGGTGGGGGGCCTTGGCTTCTTTGACGCGCGACGCAGACAGACGCTGAAAGAGATTGAAGAGTCAGGTAGAAGCGGAAATTTCGGCCTGCGGCACCGAGTCGGCACGCTGACGCCCGTCATCTGCTAATTCGCCGTGACACGCTCCTGATGCCAGCCCTTCGTTATGAACATTTTTAAAGGGGCTCCGACCTTCTGCGAGCCCCGTGCGGGACCTCCTGAGCGCTTGCGTGCACGGGGCCTTTGATTTTTTTTTGTTCTGCTCTTCCGTAAGGGTTTCCCATCTCTCGTCTTCGGTGACAGCTCCCCGTCACATGCCTCGTGTCGGTCTTTTGTGGCAAGTTTTGCAACAATTAGCATGCATATTTCATCTCGTTCTGCCCCCGCTTGCTGCCTGAAAACAGGAACCGGCTGACACTCACACACACACACACACACACACACACACACACCAGAGATGTCACACAGCGCTGTCAGAAAAACGACAAACCTTTGTAAAGTGTATTTTTCTCCCCCATTAACATACAAAGACGGAGCCAGAGAGGCAAACAGCCAAACACATGTACCCTTTATTGGACATATTTGGGAGCAAAGAAGAGAAGAGTGTGATTACGGTGAATTGCTGCCTGCGCGTATGCAAATCTCCCTGCTGCATTTATGAGATATGCTTGTACACATTATTTATCTCGAACTTATTTACATTCGAGATGGGAGTTTACCGAGGGAATCGTCTCTCCCCCAGCCTCCCCGGCGCTGCTGACAAGTGGGAGAAAGTCAAGAAACTTTCAGGTTAAGTAGTGCCGAAAACTCACAGAGGAGCTTCTGCCTTTCAAACTAAAAGTTTTTATCCCAATCAAATCTTTTTCGCTCTGCAGATAACGAAGGTGCAGCAACATTGTAAGGGCACGCAATGCCGCGCCAATTAATCAGTGCGTCTGCGTGCGCCTGCAGCCATCCAGCAGCAAAATTAAATATATACTTACTTGTGATTTCAAAAGGAGATGTGGAGCCTCTCTCTTCTGGCTCCGGTGCCCAACGTGGAAGACTTTACTTAAGCTTGAGGAAGAGCATCATTAAAATTAAAAAGCCAACGAAAAAGGGGGGAAGCGAAACACTTCACCACGCGTGCCCGTCGGCTACCGTCAAGCACTTCAAAACAAAGTGCAGGGGCACTCTGACGCTCGTCTTTCACTATTTGATGTTTTTTGTAGGCGCCGAGATGATTAGCTCCCCCCCAATGAAAGATTCAGATTACACAGAGAGAGACATTTCACCAGACAACATAGAAAGCAGAAGCTCACAGAGCACACCGTCGAGCACGTACATCCGCGTGGATTCAACTATCAGCGCGTGGCTTAGAAACTGAGGCTACATCTACACTGCTGCGTTTTCATTTTCAAGTGGCGGCTGCAGGCCAGGGACGTCACTAGGATTGAAAGACTAGGGGGGGGGGCTTAGCCCCCAGGGTATTTGTAACTTAGGAACATTTTGGGGTAGCTTCAGCCCCCCTAAAATAGGCCTAACAACGTCCGTGCTGCAGGCAAAATTGGCCCAAATCTGAATTTTTGGGGAGTCAAGTGACCAGGTCAGACTTCTTCAGAAAGTTGTGTGGTCCTGGATCAGACTCAGGTCTGATTGTTTTTCAAGGCGGATTTGATGTGACTTTTACGTCAATCTACATCGACATTTGTCACAATTATACTCCGGTGGGAGTTAGCCCCTAGACACAGACAGGAACATTAATAACTTGACTAGGCCTACAATATGGAGAACAGTGTCCTGCTATGCTGTGCTGTGCCACACCACATCCTGCAGTAGGCTGGGAGAAAGTGGACATGGATCTGGTGAGCAGTAGGCTGTGAGAAAGTGGACATGGATCTGGTGAGCAGAAAAAGTGGTAGTTTGGCAGTACTTTCAGTCAAAAGAAGGCCATTCAAGTCCAGCTACATGTTCAATCTGTTCAATGCTGATTGGTCTGGTGGTGACGAGGACCCTAAACTATACACAACATGGCCGCTGTTACAACATCTGGTCTGAAACATCTGAAAGAATACGAGTTGTGCATGAAGGAATCTCCAGTCAGCAGCCAGAATGCAGCAACTTCAGGTACGGCAAAGGAAGGACAGTCCCTGTTGACTTCATTCATGTGTTTACTGGGTTCATGGACTGAGGATGGGAGGAGGAGTCAGCACAATCTCAACCAGGGGATTTGGTATTCGGCCGAACCCCAAAAATCTGGATTTGGTGCAGCCCGTATGCATAATGGAATATGTTCTACAGTTACATGTCTAGGGATGAATCGGCTACTACATACCTGGACTGTCATCCAGGTATGCAGTGATCGGTGTGCCCTTTTTGTTATCTACCTGTGTCAAGCGTGATCCCATGTGGGATACCATATGTGTTTATATTAGCTCTATGTTTTTGTTGTGTTTTGTTGATGTCCTGTCATGAGCACTCTGAAGCAAATTCCTAGAAACGTGCACCGAGTTGTATGGCAATAAAGTATTAAATCTTGATCTTGAACACATGTTTTATTTCTCAGCTTCACGGCTTTGATCTAGGCGCTCCCTCTCTTCAGTCGCTCTCTAGCTCGCTCCACCGTATGTGCTCGCGGGCGCACGTTGTAAAACATCTTGTTCTTGAGTCGTATATTTCAGATGAAACAAGTTTTTTTTCACGTTATTTGTAAAAGATGAATCGTCTTGTTTGAAGATCATATCTTAGTTCAAGAAATCTTACCAAGTGGCAGATTGTTTGACTTATTGCCAGTCCTTCCAGAAAAATGAAAGAGAAAGAGTTGTTTTGTGATTGTTGTGGGGCAAAAAATCCTTTATTATGCAGCACGTTTTCTTAAAAATGCGATGGAATATACAAGATATTTATGCAATGTTATGCAATGAATTGCAGGAACTTGTAGAAACTTTGGTTTGATGAAATAGAGAAAAAAAAGTGATTCCCCCCCCCACATCATCGAAAACCCTGCTTTTTGATAATGTTCACATCACGCAACAAGGGAAAATGGCTGCTCTTGTGTGAAGTAAACGCAAAATTTATAAACTTTCTGCTAAGATATATTATGGGACTTTTTTGCAACGAAAATGCGGGGATTATGAAATCCAAGAAAATGCAAGCCCCGCATATTTTGCACTGAAATCGGCAATTTATGTGGCATATTTGAAAAAAATATGCGCCCCCCTGCATAAATATGCAGACTTTGGCTGATTATGCGTTGAATTATGCGATCGCATAATCGCGTTTTTCTGGAGGGACTGAATTACAAGCAAGAAACACAGTGTATCCATTGTTTTTTTCATTTTCATTTCATTCATTTTTAAAGTGGCCTGTTTTCCCAGTGCGTTCGTCTGTCACTGAACTTCCTAACAAAGCCTTCATGTAAATGCACCCAGTCAGCTGTGTCCTCCATCTCTGATCCTCCTCTCCAATACATATATCATCCCATAATAGTCCCCGTACCCTGATACCCCTGTTGCTGCGTTCGTAACCTTTTTTTTACAAATGTTTTTGCAGCCTTTTCTGAATTTTTTCCTCTGACATTTTTCACTTTTTGTCGCTTATTTAAAAAAAAAATCTGATGTTTTTGTCCTTTTTTTTTGACAATTTTTTGTGTTTTTTGCAACTTATTTTTTTGCTATTTTGCAAAGTTTTGGCACTTGTGTGTCGTCTGTTGTCGGGCGGATCAAACAGCATGCGTCTGTCACTGAACTTCCTAACAAAGCCGTCATGTAAATGCACCCAGTCAGCTGTGTCCTCCATCTTTGAGCCTCCTCTCCAATACATATATCATCCCATAATAAACCCCGTACCTCCCCCAACTGCCCCAGGTCGCTCCTGGGTGACCACAGATCCCCCCCCCCCACCGCCCACCAGGCTCCTCCAGCACCCAAGGGATTTATTATCAAAGACGTTCACCGAAGGTGTCCGTGCTCAACATCTCATTTGTGCTTCCCGTAGACAGCTGGACACATTTCAACCCTCTGACAGACATGAAACTGTTCCATCAGTGGGGGAAACATAGTCTATATTTAAATATATATATATGTATATAAATATATATATATATATATACATATATAATAATTCTGTTTCACTGAAACAAAGTCAAGCTGCGAGGGCCTGTGGGATTAATGCCGGTTACACACTGGATGCGTCGTGCGAGTGTGTCAGCCGTGTGGCGTTTACGTTTATATTTCGGCTCCCATGGTAACAGGTTACACACTGCCTGCGTGATACGCGTGCTAGAAATAGGACCGAGGCTTATTTTTCACGCGAGACGCGAGCGTGTTGGAAGCGTTTCTAGACAAAATAGAATAGGAAAATACGTTTATATGTCGTTTAGACACAAATGCATATTAATAAATGACATGTTGATGTTTGAAAGCCTCTAAGTTTTGATATAAATGCAGATATACAGTACAGGCCAAAAGTTTGGACACACCTTCTCACTCAATGTGTTCCTTTATTTTCATGACTATTTACATTGTAGATTCTCACTGAAGGCATCAAAACTATGAATGAACACATATGGAATTATGTACTTAACAAAAAAGTGTGAAATAACTGAAAACATGTCTTATATTTTAGATTCTTCAAAGTAACCACCCTTTGCTTTTTTTGATAACTCTGCAAACCCTTGGTGTTCTCTCAATGAGCTTCATGAGGTAGTCACCTGAAATGGTTTTACCTTCACAGGTGTGCTTTGTCAGGGTTCATTAGTGGAAGTTTTTCCCTTATTAATAAAAAAGCAAAGGGTGGCTACTTTGAAGAATCTAAAATATAAGACATGTTTTCAGTTATTTCACACTTTGTTGTTAAGTACATAATTCCATATGTGTTCATTCATAGTTTTGATGCCTTCAGTGAGAATCTACAATGTAAATAGTCATGAAAATAAAAAGGAAACGCATTGAATGAGAAGGTGTGTCCAAACTTTTGGCCTGTAGTGTATAAAAAAAAATAGATTTTCTAATATTGCACCTGTCCAGAAGGAAATATTCTGGAGCCTATTTTGCCGTCAATACTGCCGATGTTGTCTTTGCTGTAATCAGATCAGTATATGTTTATGTTTATGGGAAACATCCATGTGTCCAGACAAGGCTAGCAGCAGCAGCGCCGCGTTTTTTTCACACCACACTCATTCGGACCCATTCGCATGCGATCTGCAAATCTCCAGAGGAAATTAATGACTTTTGGTCGTTTTCGCTCCCGTATCGGAGCTGATTTAAAGTGCCAGTGAGAATATGGCATTATGAGATGGAGATGGCCTTGCGAGACTTAAGGCAGACGATTATCGGCCGTGGGACAGTCTGGCGAGGTCGGTGACTCGAGTCTGTTTGGTGTGTCCTGTGCCGTCGTCCGTCGGAGGAGCAGTCAGCCTTTTTTTTGGGCCAACTGGACATGTTCAGTCGGCGGCAGAGCAGTCGGGATTCACCCGGAAACGGCGAGCGGGATGAGCGCGACTAGAGTCTCTCAAAATCTGACGTATATCTTTCAAACCGACCTTTGTTGATCTGAAATTAAGACAGATTCAGCAACTGCACGGCCTATTTCTCTCTTCAGATGTTTTCAGAAACACGTTTCAGTGAACTATTTTAGTACAATATGAGATCTTATTCTGATCGACCCGCCATTAATGGCCGGTTGAAAAATCCAAAATTCGGAAAGCAGCAGCCAGACCCACGTGCCGCGTTCGTCCAATCAGCAAGTAAGCCCTGACTGCAGATCTGGGAGTGGCTCAACGTTGGTGGAGCTAAACGTTTGACTCCGCTCACTTGCCCAATAGCAATCAGAAAAGGAAGAATGTGTGTCTGAGGGAAAAACACAGGGGGTAAACTTTGCTTCAGAACTCAAACCTCCTATGGCGCCATTTTGATGCTACCAAGCCATCACCTCCCGTTAGCATCCCATTGACTCCCATTAATTTTGACGTCACTTTGACAGAGAATAACTTTACATCTGAAGCGTTTAAGACTATTTGTCCGTTGTTTATTTCTAAAGAAACACGACAATGTATAAAAGGCTCAATAATTAGCCTGTGTCTATGTTATCTCCTTACATATACCTACGCTCTCCGTCTCTGTAAGATTGGGAACTATTGAGATTTCTCTTGGCACAGCTACCAGAAGACGGGCACAATTCAAATAATCATTATTTATTATAATCTATATATCTATAATATATTATATTATAAAGGTGCTGCATTGACGTTTGAGATTGTGCTGCCTGATCTCCGCCACCAGATCAAGCGCCCACATTTAGCCCAACCCCTGATCTGCGTACTGCAATCAGCTAGGCAACAATACAGATTAGCTCCCCCTTCTGTTATGGAGACATATTACGTCTTGTCTCTTTGGTGAGTTCTGAGGAATTTTTTGGACCACCTCGGGGAGACCGATCAGTCCGACTGGCCGTTTGGTTGGTGTGTAACGGCTATTATTTGTACCAAATCAAACATTGTCATTTTAAACAGTTATTTACGGATGAAAAAAAAAAACATGCACAACAAACAGAGACAGGAATGTTAAAAAAATCAAAACATGAATTAGTCTGTTGTTAAGGTACTTTGTGGGGCTTTTTCTCCTCTCAGACTCAGGTCTCGGTGGTTTTATTAATCGTCCCAGGTCTGTCTTTTCATCCTGCTGAGAGACTCCATCTCATCGCGGCCCCAATGAGTTATTATTACATCCTGAGAATATGCAAATTGGAGCGGCTCGACCGGTGTGTGTTTTTGATGGAAGAATACAAATCACCGCAGACATGACACTTTTTTAATTTTCCTGATGAATGCAATGCTTCAGAAAGAGGAAGGATTGATGACGGGGCGTAATGAACTCTTTAGCACACACAGAGAGAATCGGAGGCTTTTCATTACACTGTCCCACGTGAAGACGCTCGTCCACAAATCTGTCCCGGCAGGGTCGCAGAGCAGCGGCATTTACGAGTCATCTGATCAGAGGCGGAGGAAGGAAAAGTAGTCATATCACCCTGTAGAAGTCCTCACATTTACATTTACAGGCGGGATTTTGTTCCACTTTTTTGTTGCTTTTTTCTGAGTTTTTATTGCCTTTTTCTGCAGTTTTTTTTCAGCATTTTGTTGCATTTTTTAAGTTTTTTTTTGCAATTCTTTGAGTTTTTGTCGCATTTTTCAAGGTTTCTTTTGGACACCACTTTTGTCGAAGTTTTTGTCACATTTTTTTATTTTTTTTTTGGCAATTCTTTCAATGTTTTTGTCGCCCTTTTCGTTGTGAAATGGTCCCAGTTTGGTTAAGTTTAGACACCAACACTACTGAGTGATGGAGTTTTGGGTTCAAATCAGACGTTACTTTCAGCAGTCCAAATGATTAAAAGAAAAGTTTAAGATAATAATAAGAAAAAACACCAATAACAGCGACAGACGGCATGAAAAAAACCCTAAAAAACGTTGGAAAAAAGGTCAGAAAACAAAATAGCTCTGTTTGTTCCATACAGTAAAACTCTGTTTCCTTTTCTTTTCAAAAGGGACATGAAAGTCCTGGGTTGGTTTGACCGATCCACCCCCTCAGCCCAATGTTCCCACAGTCCTATGTTCCCACAGCCCAAATGTTCCCACAGTCCTATTTTCCCACAGCCCTATGTTCCCACAGCCTTATGGTCCCACAGCCCAATGGTCCCACAACACTATGGTCCCACAGCCCTATGGTCCCACAACACTATGGTCCCACAGCTCTATGGTCCCACAGTCCAATGGTCCCACAGCCCAATGGTCCCACAGCCCTATGTTCCCACAGCCCAATGGTCCCACAGCCCAATGGTCCCACAGTCCAATGGTCCCACAACCCTATGGTCCCACAGCCCAATGGTCCCACAGTCCTATGTTCCCACAGCCCTATGGTCCCACAGCCCAATGGTCCCACAGTCCAATGGTCCCACAGCCCAATGGTCTCAGAACCCTATGGTTCCACAGCTCTATGTTCCCACAGCCCTATGTCCCCACAGCCCTATGGTCCCACAGCCCTATGGTCCCACAGCCCTATGTTCCCACAGCCCAATGGTCCCACAGCCCTATGTTCCCACAGCCCTATGGTCCCACAGCCCTATGGTCCCACAGCCCAATGGTCCCACAGCTCTATGTTCCCACAGGGTTACGGGTTAGCGTTAGTTACCAGATTTCCCTGAAAGCTACATTCTCTCTACATATGTAGTTCATTGCTACTGGATAATAGGTTGGGTGTAATTGGATACCACATTGGGAGAAATACAATACAATCTGATACAAATGTATGAAAAAGGAATTGTGGGAGCATAGGGGCTAATTTGGAAAATAAATCTTAGAAATGTGGGAACATAGGCACGCTCCCCCCCCAACCTACCTTCCACCCCAACCTATGTCCCTAAATGGATTTTCGCCATTTCATACTACTCGCTACGGCGTCAATTCACACACAATCACAATTGGCATACGGATATACCGCAAGTACGTGCCACATGCCACTTAAAAATCTAACTATCTCTCAAATAAATTCAACCGTGTTCAAATCAAATGCAGCTTTATTCAAACAGTGAACAAACTCTCATGACAATGACACAACCGTGAGCATACAGACATCTCTGCCCAAGGGTGACCAACATGCACATCAAAATGGATCCTTTTTAAACTCTTTTTGTGCTCACACATCCCAAGAGATCTATTTCAGTGCACCAGTTTACTCTTAACCTGCACCTTTTATGCCCGATGCTCCTAATAGATTCACAAATTCCAGGCTCCAATTCCTCTGTGTGTACCCAAACTCATAATAGATTCTCACTTTCCAAGCTAGGTTTTTCTGTGAGACCATATCACCTTAAAACTGACTGGTCCATAAAAGTTCCTTAGAATAGATGAGATACATTCAAACATCTGCCATCTAGACAAGGTAAGGCTTTCTAAACACCAAACATTTTCCAACAAATAAGGATGCATTCATGTCTCTTTTGTGCTAATAAACAACGTAACTTACAGATGATGCCGTGCAGAAACTGAGAAGGAGAAGATGGCATAAGATTGTTGTTGGAAGTAACGTGTGGCAGTCTGTCGGTACCCGATCCATTCTGCGCATGCACAAGATGTTTATCGACCTGCCCGATCTGTTCCCTTCTTATATACTGTCTATGTCTGGTCCACCCTAGCCTCCACCGGGAAGCTAACGTTAGTTTAGCTAACAGCTAATTCGGCTAACCGCTAGCTGAGACAGCTAGATTCAGTCTGAAATAACTTTAAGTCAAACTTAATGGGAGAAGCAGGCTACAGCTACATTAAGACTTTATAGTAATAACAATAAAGACAATTATTGAGTGATTGTATTTTAAATGAGCACAAGTAAAGTAGAACTGACGTAACAGCTGCTATATATGTTAACGTTTATTTTCAAGTTTTATTTTGAGGGTCTTTTAAAGTTGACATGCTGTCTCAGCTAGCGGTTAGCCGAATGAGCTGTTAGCTAAACTAACGTTAGCTTTCCTTTGGAGGCTGTCGACCGGAAGTGTGGAACAGATAGAGCAGTGTCGTAAATCCTCGTACAACAGCGCATGCGCGAACATTTTCCGCCCCTTCTGGTGGACCTCATGGGACCTAAACTCAGAAAAAATATGAACCGTAGTGAACAGGTAGAGGCTTATTATTTTTTTGATTCCGTTTGAATTGAGCTGTGGATTACAGACATGATGTTCGTCAATTTAAAAGATAATTTTTCAACCAAAGAAAGTCTCAGTTAGCTGTAGGTTTGTCATATGAAGTGTGGACTACATCTCCCAGTGGACTACATCTCTGGTCTCACACTAGCTATGTCACCTAGCTTGATGCTCGGCTTACTCGCTAGCTAGCTAGCTTAGCTCTGTTCCACAACACATGTAACGTTATCTTACCTGCTGGGTTTTATCCAGTCAAGAGTTCTCAGCAGAGAAGCAAAAGAACGAGAGAGATCCTCTGATCATTAGAGTAACGTTACATCCCTGGTACGATACACACCGACACACCGACACACACACACACACACACACACACACACACACACACACACAGGTATTGATACACACATACACACACACTGTGTCTGTGTGTATCGTACCTGTGTGTGTGTGTGTGTGTGTGTGTGTGTGTGTGTGTGTGTGTGTGTGTGTGTGTGCGCATTTGCGTGCGTGAGTGTGTGTGTGTGTGTGTGTGTGGTTTTAACAGAGTAATGGCCTCCATTCATTATGAGGCCAGTTGATTTTCATTTACTCTCTCGGCTCCGACAATTAAAGGGAGCAGCTGAGGAGGTGATGGAGGGACCGGGACGCCCAGAGGTCGCCCACCACTTTAAGTGATAAATTGAATACTATTATCAAGACTCCCCCCCACCTCTTTCACACACACACACACACACACACACACATACACACACACGCACACTCTTCAGCTCTCTGTCCCATCAAACGAAGGACCAGTCAACACTTACAACCTACTAGAGCTAATTTAAAATGTCTTGTTTTCAACCCTGGAGCCTCAAAAATGTTGATATCAGGATGCCCATTAAACTCAACGAAGTCCAAATTTTCGTCATCCGTTTGAACTTTTAATAATCTTTTTACGTTAAAGTATGGCAGATTGGTCTGGCCCCAAAGAGGGGTGGTTTTGAGCTCTGTTAAGTCGATTTTCCCAACGATTTCCCATCAAAGTCTAAAGAAATTAAGGAAGGGTTTCTTGTGATTTAACATGCTCAGGGACAGATGTACTAACGCTGATGCGCCCACTTCAGGCGTAATTGTTTTGCAACGTGCGCATAAAAGTAGAGATGGTCCGATACCAGTTTTTGCGTGATATTGGATGTGATATGATGTATAACAGCTGTATACTACTATCTCTGTATAGATGTGATATGATATATAACAGCTGTATACTACTATCTCTGTATAGATGTGATATGATATATAACAGCTGTATACTACTATCCCTGTATAGATGTGATATGATGTATAACAGCTGTATACTACTATCTCTGTATGGATGTGATATGATGTATAACAGCTGTATACTACTATCTCTGTATAGATGTGATATGATATATAACAGCTGTATACTACTATCCCTGTATAGATGTGATATGATGTATAACAGCTGTATACTACTATCTCTGTATGGATGTGATATGATGTATAACAGCTGTATACTACTATCTCTGTATGGATGTGATATGATGTATAACAGCTGTATACTACTATCTCTGTATAGATGTGATATGATATATAACAGCTGTATACTACTATCCCTGTATAGATGTGATATGATGTATAACAGCTGTATACTACTATCTCTGTATGGATGTGATATGATGTATAACAGCTGTATACTACTATCTCTGTATAGATGTGATATGATATATAACAGCTGTATACTACTATCTCTGTATGGATGTGATATGATATATAACAGCTGTATACTACTATCTCTGTATGGATGTGATATGATATATAACAGCTGTATACTACTATCTCTGTATAGATGTGATATGATGTATAACAGCTGTATACTACTATCTCTGTATAGATGTGATATGATATATAACAGCTGTATACTACTATCTCTGTATAGATGTGATATGATATATAACAGCTGTATACTACTATCTCTGTATGGATGTGATATGATGTATAACAGCTGTATACTACTATCTCTGTATGGATGTGATATGATATATAACAGCTGTATACTACTATCTCTGTATAGATGTGATATGATGTATAACAGCTGTATACTACTATCTCTGTATGGATGTGATATGATGTATAACAGCTGTATACTACTATCTCTGTATGGATGTGATATGATGTATAACAGCTGTATACTACTATCTCTGTATGGATGTGATATGATATATAACAGCTGTATACTACTATCTCTGTATGGATGTGATATGATGTATAACAGCTGTATACTACTATCTCTGTATGGATGTGATATGATATATAACAGCTGTATACTACTATCCCTGTATGGATGTGATATGATATATAACAGCTGTATACTACTATCTCTGTATAGATGTGATATGATATATAACAGCTGTATACTACTATCTCTGTATGGATGTGATATGATATATAACAGCTGTATACTACTATCTCTGTATGGATGTGATATGATATATAACAGCTGTATACTACTATCCCTGTATAGATGTGATATGATATATAACAGCTGTATACTACTATCTCTGTATGGATGTGATATGATATATAACAGCTGTATACTACTATCTCTGTATGGATGTGATATGATATATAACAGCTGTATACTACTATCTCTGTATAGATGTGATATGATATATAACAGCTGTATACTACTATCTCTGTATAGATGTGATATGATATATAACAGCTGTATACTACTATCTCTGTATGGATGTGATATGATATATAACAGCTGTATACTACTATCCCTGTATAGATGTGATATGATATATAACAGCTGTATACTACTATCTCTGTATAGATGTGATATGATATATAACAGCTGTATACTACTATCTCTGTATAGATGTGATATGATGTATAACAGCTGTATACTACTATCTCTGTATGGATGTGATATCCTTGTATAACAGCTGTATACTACTATCTCTGTATGGATGTGATATGATATATAACAGCTGTATACTACTATCTCTGTATGGATGTGATATGATATATAACAGCTGTATACTACTATCTCTGTATGGATGTGATATGATGTATAACAGCTGTATACTACTATCTCTGTATGGATGTGATATCCTTGTATAACAGCTGTATCGGAGCCGACACTCATACTGGTATCGGTATCAGACCATCTCTACATAAAAGCATGGTGAGGTACTAACAGGTAAAAGCACAGAATGCCTGGAAATCTAGACGCACCCTAGCGGCATTGTTTCTATCTTTCTATCTTTCTATCCTTCTGTCTTTTTATCTTTATATCGTTCTGTCTTTCTGTCTGTCTTTCTATCTTTCTATATTTCTGTCTTTCTAACTTTCTATCTTTCTATCCTTCTAACCTTCTGTCTTTCTATCTTTATATCCTTCTCTTTCTGTTTGTCTTTCTATCTTTCTATCCTTCTGTCTTTCTGTCCTTCAGTCCTTCTATCTTTCTATAATTCAGTCTTCCGTCCTTCAGTCTTTGTGTCTTTGTGTTTTTGTGTCTTTGTGTGTTTATGTTTTTGTGTCTTTGTGTCTTTGTGTCTTTGTGTGTTTATGTTTTTGTGTCTTTGTGTCTTTGTGTCTTTGTGTGTTTTATGTTTTTGTGTCTTTGTGTCTTTGTGTGTTTATGTTTTTGTGTCTTTGTGTCTTTGTGTGTTTATGTTTTTGTGTCTTTGTGTTTTTGTGTCTTTGTGTGTTTATGTGTTTATGTTTTTGTGTCTTTGTGTCTTTGTGTCTTTGTGTGTTTTATGTTTTTGTGTCTTTGTGTGTTTATGTGTTTATGTTTTTGTGTCTTTGTGTCTTTGTGTGTTTTATGTTTTTGTGTCTTTGTGTGTTTGTGTTTTATATGTTTTTGTGTCTTTGTGTGTGTTTATGTGTTTGTGTGTCTTTGTGTGTTTGTGTGTTTATGTTTTTTGTGTCTTTGTGTCTTTGTGTGTTTATGTGTTTTGTGTCTTTTGTGTCTTTGTGCATTTATGTGTTTGTGTGCTTTGTGTGTTTGTGTCTTTGTGTGTTTATGTGTTTATGTTTTTGTGTCTTTGTGTGTCTTTGTGTGTTTTATGTTTTTGTGTCTGTGTGTCTTTGTGTGTCTTTGTGTGTTTTATGTTTTTTGTGTCTTTGTGTGTTTTATGTTTTTGTGTCTTTGTGTGTTTTATGTTTTTGTGTCTTTGTGTCTTTGTGTGTTTTATGTTTTTGTGTCTTTGTGTCTTTGTGTATTTTTGTGTTTATGTTTTTTGTGTCTTTGTGTCTTTGTGTGTTTATGTTTTTTGTGTCTTTGTGTCTTTGTGTCTTTGTGTGTTTATGTTTTTGTGTCTTTGTGTCTTTGTGTCTTTGTGTGTTTATGTTGTTGTGTCTTTGTGTCTTTGTGTGTTTATGTTTTTGTGTCTTTGTGTCTTTGTGTGTTTTATGTTTTTGTGTCTTTGTGTGTTTTATGTTTTTGTGTCTTTGTGTGTTTTATGTTTTTGTGTCTTTGTGTATTTTTGTGTTTATGTTTTTTGTGTCTTTGTGTCTTTGTGTGTTTATGTTTTTGTGTCTTTGTGTCTTTGTGTGTTTATGTTTTTGTGTCTTTGTGTCTTTGTGCATTTATGTGTGTTTTTGTGTCTTTGTGTGTTTATGTTTTTGTGTCTTTGTGTCTTTGTGCATTTATGTTTTTGTGTCTTTGTGTTTTTGTGTCTTTGTGTGTTTATGTGTTTGTGTCTTTGTGTCTTTGTGTGTTTATGTTTTTGTGTCTTTGTGTTTTTGTGTCTTTGTGTGTTTATGTGTTTATGTTTTTGTGGCTTTGTGTCTTTGTGTCTTTGTGTGTTTTATGTTTTTGTGTCTTTGTGTCTTTGTGTCTTTGTGTGTTTTATGTTTTTGTGTCTTTGTGTGTTTTATGTTTTTGTGTCTTTGTGTGTTTTATGTTTTTGTGTCTTTGTGTCTTTGTGTGTTTTATGTCTTTGTGTCTTTGTGTCTTTGTGTCTTTGTGTGTTTTATGTTTTTGTGTCTTTGTGTCTTTGTGTATTTTTGTGTTTATGTTTTTTGTGTCTTTGTGTCTTTGTGTCTTTGTGTGTTTATGTCTTTGTGTCTTTGTGTCTTTGTGTGTTTATGTTGTTGTGTCTTTGTGTCTTTGTGTGTTTATGTTGTTGTGTCTTTGTGTCTTTGTGTGTTTATGTTGTTGTGTCTTTGTGTGTTTATGTTTTTTGTGTCTTTGTGTCTTTGTGTGTTTATGTTGTTTGTGTCTTTGTGTCTTTGTGTGTTTATGTTTTTTGTGTCTTTGTGTCTTTGTGTGTTTATGTTGTTGTGTCTTTGTGTCTTTGTGTGTTTATGTTGTTGTGTCTTTGTGTGTTTATGTTTTTTGTGTCTTTGTGTCTTTGTGTGTTTATGTTGTTGTGTCTTTGTGTCTTTGTGTGTTTATGTTTTTTGTGTCTTTGTGTCTTTGTGTCTTTGTGTGTTTATGTTGTTGTGTCTTTGTGTCTTTGTGTGTTTATGTTTTTGTGTCTTTGTGTCTTTGTGTGTTTATGTTTTTTGTGTCTTTGTGTCTTTGTGTGTTTATGTTGTTGTGTCTTTGTGTCTTTGTGTGTTTATGTTTTTTGTGTCTTTGTGTCTTTGTGTGTTTATGTTTTTTGTGTCTTTGTGTCTTTGTGTGTTTATGTTTTTGTGTCTTTGTGTCTTTGTGTGTTTATGTTTTTGTGTCTTTGTGTCTTTGTGTGTTTATGTTGTTGTGTCTTTGTGTCTTTGTGTCTTTGTGTGTTTATGGTTTTTGTGTCTTTGTGTGTTCATGTTTTTTGTGTCTTTGTGTCTTTGTGTGTTTATGTTGTTGTGTCTTTGTGTCTTTCTCTAATTCTGCGTGTGTGACAGAAACCTACATTGTGATCCGAGCCCGTCCGGCGGCGCCTTTCGTCCGCAACAAAACACATATTAGCATTAGAGAGCAAACTAACATATTAGTGCTCAGTTCATGGGATGGGACGGGCAGCCTCGGCACAATCAGTCATCCGGCGGGTGGGACAAACACAATTACAGCGAAGCAATAACAGAGTGCCGAGGCAAAGGAAGGAGAGAGGAGGAGAAGAAGAAAAAACTCCTGACCTCTGCATCTCGGCTCCATTTAAATGTTTGATGTCTCATTGAATTAGTATCACAGTGTGAAAGACAAAGCTAATGGAAATGAGCCAGAGACAGGCGATACTGCTGATTGGGCCGGATATAATTAGAATAATGTCACGTCCGGTGTTAATAACAAGGAATGGAAATAAATAACGGAGGGATCAGTTAATAGCCGCTGCGTTTTAAATATGCCGAGGCCAGCGCTTCTTTCTGTTTACTCATGGGCCGCTGATCGTCTGAATATTGATGTGGCGGAGCAATCGGCGATGAAGGATCCTCCGCTCTCAGCTTCACGGGCTGAGGAGTATAGGGGGGAGAGGTGGGGGTTTCATCTTGATTATTCATCTTGATAAATACATAAGGACGGACAAAATTATGGCTGTTCTTCAGGCGGCGCTGGTTTATGCTGGGTGTGAATTAGCTCTGCTGATAGATGGGAGAAGAGAGTCTTAAAGGCAGAGGAGCTCGCACTTTACACGGACTCTTTGGTGGATTTTCTCTATTAAAGTGACTACGGAGACACAAAAAGACATAAAATGACTACGGAGAGACACAAAGAGAGACAATGAGAGACAAAGAGACACAAAGAGACTCACAATGACTACGAAAAGACACAAAGAGACACAAAATGGCTAAGAAGAGACACAAAAAGACGCAAAGAGACTCACAATGACTACGAAGAGACACAGAGAGACTCACAATGACTAAGAAGAGACACAAAGAGACACAAAGAGACTCACAATGACTACGAAGAGACACAAAGAGACTCACAATGACTACGAAGAGACACAAAGAGACTCACAATGACTAAGAAGAGACACAAAGAGACACAAAGAGACTCACAATGACTACGAAGAGACACAAAGAGACACACACTTACCACGAAGAGACAAAATGGCTACGAAGAGACTCAAAGAGACAACAAGAGACACAAAATGGCTACGAAAAGACACAAAATGACTATGAAGAGAGACAAAGAGACAACAAGAGACACAAAATGGCTACGAAAAGACACAAAATGACTATGAAGAGAGACAAAGAGCCACAAAGAGAGACAAAATGGCTAAGAAAAAACACAAAATGACTATGAAGAGAGACAAAGAGACACAAAGAGAGACAAAGAGACACAAAGAGACACAAAATGACTACGAAGACAGCCAAAATGACTACGAAGAGATACAAAGAGTCACAAAGAGACACAAAGAGAGACAAAGAGACACAAAGAGAGACAAAGAGACACAAAGAGACACAACGAGATACAAAATGACTACGAAGAGACCCAGAATGATAAATGCATAAGGACAGACAGTATGATGGCTGTCCTCCTGGGTGTGAATTAGCTCTGCTGATCGATGGGAGAAGGGAGTCTGAGAGGCAGAGGCGCTCGCACTTTACCCAGACTATTTGTCAGATCTCCTGCGTCCACAAATATTAATTTAGCTCCTGACAGGAATGAAGATGTTTTGGTCCAAACGTCCTGAGCAGTTTTAATCGTTTCTATCTCGCCAGGAAAATATGATTTGTCATTTTTAGGAAATGATCAGGAAACTGCAACGCCTGAAAAGAAAGTGAATCATGTTGACTCTCGCGCTGCATTTCAGATTTGTTCAATTAGCCAAAGCTCCTCTTAATGTACAGTCTATTATCCAGTTTCTGATTGGGTTAGTATGTTTGCGATTTCCTCTCAAAATTAGGAAAGACTGAGGTTGCTGTTTGTGTACGAAGGACTTAATGTCACCAATCAAAACTCCACGTTTAAGTACCTTTACAGCCTTGGTTTTTCACACTGTCAGTGTTACAAGAAAGACAAACATGCTCTTTAACCCTTCACAAAAATGCCTAAATCAATATGTTCCTCCCCAGCAAAACAAATCTGCTAATTATTTCCTGTAAAGCACAGATGTTAAACTCAAGGTCCGGGGCCAATTCCGGCCCGTTGCCCTTTTCTCTTTTGCGGATGCTTTTTTCAAAGTTTTTGCCACTTTTTCAGAGGTATTTTTGTGCTTTTTCCAATGTTTTTTTCTGATGTTTTAGCCACTTTTTCAGAATTTCTTTTGCCAATTTTTCAGAGTTTTTCTGGTGCTTTTTCCAATGTTTTTGTTCCAATGTTTATGCCACTTTTCCCAACGTTTTTTTGCTGCTTTTTCCCACGCTTTTTTTCCTCTCGAAATTAGGAAAGGAGTGAGGTTGCTGTTTGTGTACGAAGGACTTAATGTCACCAATCAAAACTCCACGTTTAAGTACCTGTACAGCCTTGGTTTTTCACAGTCAGTGTTACAAGAAAGACAAAGATGCTCTCTAACCCTTCACAAAAAATGCCTAAATCCTCCTTTTCTTTCCTTTCATTTCCTGTGTTTCTCTCTCGTGCACTACGAGCAAAACAAATCTGCTAATTATTTCCTGTAAAGCACAGGTGTCAAACTCGAGGCCCATGGGCCGAATCCGGCCCCTTGCAGATTTTGATCCGGTCCTCATATCAGTTTAGGTTCACAATAAATGTTGGAACACATAGCTTTTGTCACTTTTCAGAAGTTTTTTTTTCACTTTTGCGGATGCTTTTTTCAAAGCTTTTGCCACTTTTTCTGAGGTATTTTTGTGCTTTTTCCGATGTTTTTTTTTCAATAATTATGCCACTTTTTCCCGACGTTTTTTTGCTGTTTTTATACAGCTGATTATCGACCCGGTGTGTCAGAGCCTTTAAGCTTTTGTGCAGCTTTAATTGATCCAAACTAGATTAAATCAGACCGGACTGATTAGTTGCAATTACACACAATTTATCAATTTAAGGTATTGAAATTTGTTTTTGCACACAAAATGTGATTATTTATTAAAAACTTTTACATTTTCCCATTGTTTTTTTCACTTTCTTTCGACATTTTAATTGCTTTTATTCGTTTTTCGGATTTTTTATTTATTTTTATTGTCACTTTTTCTAGGTTTTCGGTGCTTATTTTTTATGCTAATTTTTTATGCTTATTGTTTATGCTTATTTTTTGTGGTTTTGACCGTTTTTTTATCATGCTTTTTGAACATTTTGTTGTGTTTTTTTTTTTAAAGAAATTACATTTTCAGCGCTTTATCGACGTCCCATATTTTCTGATATAAAAAAAAGTAAGAAATTACAAATTCATGTCAAACTTTTGCATTTTTGCACACGATTCCCCAAAGCAGTCTTAATTTGTTTTCAGTCTAATAAAGGCCCCTTACGTACAGTGCGTTTACATGCATCCTCAAATGTTATTTTGATGGCGTGCATGTCTTCTTTTTCTCTGCTGCACTTTCACACAAAATAAGGTGTGTGTTGAGTGTGAGTGTGAGTGTGTGTGTGTGTGTGTGTGTGTGTGTGTGTGTGTGTGTCTGGGTGTAAATAGGAGAAGAATAGAGTCAAAAAAAACAGCGAGAGGAACCTCATTAATGTCACATCCTGCAGCGGTTCCCCGCCAACGACAACACGACCTGCCGAGTTCACCTGGAGGAGAAAATAACAGGCAGGTGATTGGCTTACAGAGGCACTCTGGGTAAAAAAAAAAAGAAAGAGGAAACACAGAGAGGGGAGGTGAACATCCATCGCACTTCAAATATTATCTCACGGTGCCAGGACTGATAGAGTGGTGGGCGGGCACCCACTGACGCGCCCATCATCCATCCATCCATCTGGGCCCCCTCCGAAAAGCTTTAAGTAGCTTATTTGGGGTTCCCCATTTCACGCAGCTTATATATGATCATTGTACCTTGTGGAATTGTGTTTGATGATACATTGATGACGTGTGAAATAAACGTAAACGAAATGTAAACATACATTACAACACTAAAAAAGACCAATCTGAAACAGATACAGTTGGTAATAATATGAATATCCAGGTAAATGGACTGAACATTGTTATTTCTGTTTTTGAGCCCAGTGGTTCCAAACCTTTTTTCCTTGGCGCCCCCCTACCTATGTCTAAGAAAAGCTGAGCCCCTCCCCCCCTCTCCCTCCCCCCACAACTGAAACCAAAGTTGAGGTAACTCTCGAGATAGAGCCTTACTTTCTTTTTTGATACAGAGCAGTTATCAGCACTTTTACGTTTCTGCGCCATGTTTCATTCATAAAATAGTGATGCTGTGGCGGGATGATAGCAGATGATAGAAGCTAGCAGCTGACCTGATGACAGCAAGGGTCCCAGGTTAAGAGGTCCCGGAGGTTTGGCCTACTAGTAAGTAAGTAAGTAAGTAAAATTTATTTGTATAGCACCTTTCACAGATAAAAATCACAAAGTGCTTCACAATGAAATGCAATTCAACACAAGAAGTCACAATACGAGCACATTGAAATACAAATAGAAAATATAACAAACAAACATAAAAAACCCATCGACTAAGTAAAAACCTGCTTGAACAGCAGAGTCTTCAGCTGCTTTTTAAAAGATTCGACAGAATCCACACAACGTAGCGAGAGAGGCAGGTCATTCCACAGCCTAAGAGCCACTGCTGGGACTGACCGATCCCCTCTAGTTTTAAAATGAGTGCGGGGAACCACTAATAGCATCTGACCTAATGATCTCAGACTACGGGTGGGGGTATGAAGCTGTATCAAATCAGAGATGTATAAAGGAACTTGACCGTGCAAGGCTCTGAAAGTAATGACCAGAATTTTAAATTGAATCCTATACTGGACTGGTAACCAGTGAAGTGCTGCTAAAACAGGCGTGATGTGTGCTCTTTTGTTAATGTGCATTAAAAGCCTTGCAGCAGCAGAGTTCTGAACAGTCTGGAGACGATAAAGCTGATTCTTACTCAGACAAGTAAAAAGACTGTTGCAGTAATCTAAGCGTGAAGAAATAAAAAGCATGAATGATCATCTCTAATTCATCCTTAGTGACAAGTGGTCTTAACTTAGAGATATTTCTCAGGTGGAAGAAACAGTTCCTAACTAATAGTTTAGAGTGGTGATCCAACGACATAGCTGAGTCAAAAACCACACCTAAGCTCCTGAGACTCGGCTGGACAGACAAGCCTAAGTCCCCAATATGATGCTTTATCTCAGGGATACGACTTTCAGGGGCAATAATTCAATAAGTTTCTGTTTTTTCTGAGTTCAAAAGCAGAAAGTTGTCACATAACCACTGTTTGATACTAGACAAACCAACACAGTCTCACTCCCTACTCGTCAAATGTATGACGCATGGTCAAGGACCCTGGCGTCAAGTTTCAACAAAATAGGGGTACCCTTAACTTCATTTTTCGACGAGGGGGTCCGTCAGATAGACATACATGTTATTCCCTCACCGTCGGATATCGACGAAAGAAAAAAACACGCCGCCCCGCCCCTTAACTCGAAATCTGGGACAGTTATTGGTATTTTTAGCCCAATAACCGCTGTTTTAATCAACATTATTCACGAGATATTATCATGGTTTATATGTATTTCTTTTAATGTTATTATTTTGGTCTATTTCGGCCAGGGAAGCTGGGTTAATTTTTTGTTGATTTATATTTTTTAAACTATAACGCCAAATCTATCAACATTTATTTAGATGTTATCATTGTATTCATTTCTTTACTTTAATAATATTATTTCGGTCTTATTACCGGTGAAATATTACAGTATATGCTGTAATACAGAACATTGCGATATGATCCGAGCTGGACGCATTCAAAGCCGATAGGCCTATCCCACAATGCAATGCGGCCATTCATTTCAAAGAATCGGGCAGCGATCAGCGGGTCTTTAACACCAGGATCGCTTCAATATACATATATACAGTCAGTGATCAGTATCACTTCAATATACATATATACAGTCAGTGGTCAGTATCACTTCAATATACATATATACAGTCAGTGGTTGTGTCACCAGCAACAACACGTTGCTCAGTTTTGTTCCAGTAAGTTATGAACCATAATAACGTTTAAACGAATCCGCGGAAAACTCCGGAAGTGACGTAGTACGTCCCGCTCAGCGGATACGAAGATACAAATATATAATATTCGTAATATTGATGTTTTTTTCTAACGTTGTATTTGAGGAGTTAAACAATAAAGATAGTTATAATAATAAAATACAGTTTCATGTATTTGTCTCATATATTGTGTGCTCGGCCGGCCGGCGGGCGGCATCAATCTGAAATGGAATCAAGCCATCTTACGGCAGACAGCAGAAACAGGAGCCGAACGAGTCCCCCCACCCACCCCGGAAGAACTACAAGTGCTCAAGCTTTGTAACAGCTTCTGTGGCGTTTCTTATGGGAGTTGTAGTTTTAAAGTATATTGGTATATTTCTCATAAGTAGAAGTTGGCAGTGTATCATTTTGGATATACCCTGGGGTTTATTGGTATGGAGAACACACTCGTGTCATCAGATTTTAAAAATAAAATCGTTAAATAGGTGAAAATAGCTTATTACCATATTTGACAGTGCTTACAGTAGTTACAATTTGGTGACCATATCTACATGACAGCTGAGGTCCAGAGCTTTCTATAACAGCTGGTCTTATGTGTGTAGCACCTTCTGTTGCTAAATGACAGGCCTTCAAACATGGACTGGGTTCAAGGTTCAGAGGTCAATATTTCAAAGCAGGAGTAATGTATCCTCTTCAAACTGACATATGTTACTCTCCAGGTTGAGACCTTTCCAACAATGTGTTTGCTATTGTCCTACGACGTTTTAATTTTTACACATCATGGAGACCACTTAGCAGGAGATACTTTATTGTCCCCAGAGGGATATTTGCCTTGAGTTCAAATGCTTCACAAATAACACTTGACATATTGTTCTATCATACAGCTGACATACTTACAATAAAAAACAACATGAACAAAGGGATATAGGCTAGACTGAAGCACATCACGCAGCAACAATCTATTGCTCATCTTTCACAAACAGTGACAAGAGCAACACAACCATGCTTCATATCATGAAGCTATTGCACACCCTCAATCTCAAGCAACATTATTTAAAGTTTTAATTGAGGTAGGTCCAAATTAGGCCTATAGTTTAGAAAAGTTAAATTTACCCATATCTTCTGCCAGAGGATAAGAGCTCATACTTGGCATGGGGAATAAAGATAGAGCAGACCATATTATGGTTCATAACTTACTGGAACAAAACTGAGCAACGTGTTGTTGCTGGTGACACAACCACTGACTGTATATATGTATATTGAAGTGATACTGACCACTGACTGTATATATATATATTGAAGTGATACTGACCACTGACTGTATATATGTATATTGAAGTGATACTGACCACTGACTGTATATATGTATATTGAAGTAATACTGACCACTGACTGTATATATGTATATTGAAGTGATACTGACCACTGACTGTATATATGTATATTGAAGTAATACTGACCACTGACTGTATATATGTATATTGAAGGGATCCTGGCGTTAAAGACCCGCTGATCGCTGCCCGATTCTTTGAAATGAATGGCCGCATTGCATTGGGTGATAGGCCTATCGGCTTTGAATGCGTCCAGCTCGGATCATATCGTAATCTTCTGTATTACAGCATATACTCTAATATTTCACCGGTAATAAGACCGAAATAATATTATTAAAGTAAAGAAATGAATACCATGATAACATCTAAATAAATGTTGATAGATTTGGCGTTATAGTTTAAAAAATATAAATCAACAAAAAAGCAACCCAGCTTCCCTGGCCGAAATATACCGAAATAATAACATTAAAAGAAATACATATAAACCATGATAATATCTCGTGAATAATGTTGATTAAAACAGCGGTTATTGGGCTAAAAATACCAATAACTGTCCCAGATTTCGAGTTAAGTGGCGGGGGGGCGTGTTTTTTTCTTTCGTAGATATCCGACGGGGAGGGAATAACATGTATGTCTATCTGACGGACCCCCTCGTCGAAAAATGAAGCTAAGGGTACCCCTATTTCGTTGAAACTTGACGCCAGGGTCCTTGACCATGCGTCATACATTTGACGAGTAGGGAGTGAGACTGTGTTGGACAAACAGCTTATTAAAGATGACAGTTTGGAGAACTCAGTTTCCTTAAAAGAACAGTAAAGTTGGATATCATCCGCATAGAGATGGTACGATATGTCTCCAAATTGCCTAATTATCTGTCCTAAAGGAAATATATACAAGAGGAACAGAATAGGTCCCAAGACAGACCCCTGAGATACCCCACACGACAACTCTGCAGTTTCACACAATATCTGATTAACATGAACACTAAAACGTCTGCCAGAAAGGTAGGATGAGAACCATTTTAAAACTGATCCAGACATCCCAACCAGATCACGAAGTCTATTTATCATAATGGTATGATCGATAGTGTCAAACGCAGAAGAAAGGTCCAATAGGACCAAAACTGTAAAATCCTTTGAATCAGCTGACATCATAATATCACTAGAGATTTTTTAGAAGTGCAGTTTCCGTAGAATGCCTTTTACGGAAACCAGACTGGAATTTATCAAACAGCTCATGCTTCTCTAAGAAAAGGGTGAGTTGCTCTGCTACAACTTTATCTAAAATTTTTTGACATGAAAGGTAGTTTTGATATTGGCCTGTAGTTCTTAGGTTGAAGTGGATCCAACGTGGGCTTTTTAAGTACAGGCTTAACAACAGCATGTTTAAAAGAACTAGGAACGACACCAGTTAAAAGTGAGGTATTTAGCATCTCAACAATGCAGGGGCCAATGGAGTCAAAAGCTTGTACAAATAGCACAGTAGGGACAACATCCATAGGACAAGATGAGGGTTTCAAAGTCTGTAGCAGAGAAATTATGTCATTCAGTGTCACAGGTTTAAAAGTGGACCAAAAAATGAGTGGGAGACAAGTCACATGCAGAGTTCTGAGGAAGTGATGGTAAGATGTTGGTCCTAACATCTCTGATCTTATTCACAAAGAAATGGAGGAATTCATCACAGTCCGATTTAGAAGACACACTTGCTTGTGGGCCAGAAGGAGACACTAAAGCATTAATGGTGTCAAATAAAATTCTGGGGTTGTGCTTATTTGAGGATATAAGCTGAGAAAAGAAACAAGTTCTGGCCTTTCTCAGCATCTCGTTTAAAGTAACCCTTAGTTCCTTAAGGTGAATCCTATGAACCACAAGTTTAGTAGTTTTCCAGAGACGTTCAACTTTTCTACAATTTCTCCTAAAACTTTGGATTGTTTCACCAATCCAAGGACAGGATTTTTTATGAGGGATAATGCTTGATTTAACAGGTGCTATTTTATCTAAAATTGTCAAACACTGAGTATTAAAAGACTGGATAAAAACATCTGCATCACTGCATCCCATCAGAGAACATGGGTCGAACAAAGCAGAGAACTTCTCAGCAGCATCATGATTTATAATCCGCCTTTGGGCCCTAATTCTCAGGGGCGGAGGATCAAGAGGAAAATTAATCTCAAAAAACACACAACTATGATCACTCACAAGAACATCTTCCACACGTGCATTTGCTATATCTAGACCAAGAGAGAAGACAAGGTCCAGGGTGTGACCCTTAATCTGTGTAGGTCCAGTAACGTGTTGAGTAAAATTAAAAGAGTCTGTGATAGAAAGGAGATCAGCAGCTGTGTTACATGTAGAATCATCAATATGCAGGTGAAAGTCTCCAATAATAAAGACCTTTTCCAGTTTGATGATAGACGATAGGAAGTCAGTAAAATCAGTAAGAAAGACGTTTGCCGGGCCGGGAGGGCGATAGATCAACACACTATAAAAAGTGTTAAAAGAACCTACTTTGAGCATCTGTGATTCAAAAGAGGAAAAACTTTCAAAGTTTATGGCTCTACATATGAATCTGTCACGATGCACAGCAGCAAGCCCACCTCCACGGCGTGCCATGCGGGGCGTCCCAGTAACAGAGCAGCCAACAGGACAGAGCTCATTTAAATGAACAAACTCATTTTCCCTTTGCCACTTTTCTGTAAGGAACATAAAATCCATATTCTCACTAGTAAAAAGCTCCTTGAGAATAAAAGTTTTATTAGAAATGGAACGAGCATTGAGCAAGGCAAGCCGTAATGATGATGGCAGACCGGCATCCTCAACAGCTGATTGTGACGGAACGGACCGTAAACAGCCGACGCGGTCACGTGATCTCCAGCTGCGGCGAGCGGTCAGTCTCTGGTCAGACAGCACAGCAATCGGCAGTCTGGGCAGGTCCACGTTCCCACCAGCGCATTGCTGGGACAGAAGAGGCAGAAACATCCGTGGGTACTGCGGCTGGGGAGTAGGCCTAATTCCACCAGTTTCCTGGAGGGAAACCTGCCGCAACCAGCGGGACCGTTCTCCGCGACAAGGCAAGAGAACTCCCGTCCAGAAAGTTCGCCTGGTCTTGACCTGAGCTCCAGCTCTGCAGCCCCGTCTCCGCGGTCTCTTCTTGGGATTACCAGAGCTCCTGGATGTAAACAGGAGCCGGTACTCAGGTGAGGAGGGAGGACACACGAAGGGGGGCGGAAAAGTTTGTCGGAAACTTTCCTTCAAAGAGTCCTTCCATAGACACTCTGATGTCCAATAACGATCGTCGATCATAAGTCCGAGTAGCAGAGATGCAGTCGTTAGACGATAGGGCTGATATGACAACAAATAAGACGAGTACAGACATGGAAAATTGACACAGATGTGATGCAGCAGCGGCCATACCAAACACAGGCGCCATCTTGCAAAACCACCTACTAAGTAGCAAGAACAAAAATATATAGTTTTTTTTATAATTTTTTTTTGTATACATTATATATTCTAGTGTATTATCATAATTTGTTTAACATGTGCACATTTTTTTTTTTACCTCAACCTCAAACCAGATAAAGACTTGAGCCCCCCCCACTGTGATCTAAACCGCCCCCCTAAGGGGTGCCCGGACCCCAAGTGGGGAACCACTGCTCTAGCCAATTAATAAATCTGCCAATGGAGGTTGGTGGAAATGTGCTGTTGCATACAGCACCTGAAACAAATACGCTTCTTACCTTTGAGGTTATTAACATTCATTGGAATATTTGTGTTATAATATAAACCGGAATTCATGTAAAAAAAAAAAAAGAAAAAAAGAGACTCCATTACTCTAAATCTACCTCCTGCTTCCCTGATCTAATACACATTTGAATCAATCAACAGTGTGCATTCTGATCACATCGTAATGGATTATGAAGAGCGAAAGGTTGGCGTGCAGAGAGGCAGATACAACGTCCAGAATGCCACCGCTGCTGCCGTGGATAATGACTCCTCTGAGATTCTGCTCTGTGGGGATTAATCCAGACCTCGCTGCCTGGGCGATGAGTCCCTGTTAATAATATTCCTGTACGCCGTGGAAGCGGCAATCTTGAATTGTTCTGCTCTGCGTTTGCCATCGCCTGAATTAACCCCTCCCGCTCGAGAGCGCGGTTAGAGACGAGCCCGATGGGATTAAAGCGACGCTCGCCATACGCAACGCACACTCCACCTCCTACTGCATGTGGACAGATATCCTGTCTTCATCTTGTGCTATCTTTTGTTAGATGACGGAGATGTGAACTGTGTTCTGCAAAGATTAATCTAGTAATTGATTAGTTGGCGGCACCGTGGCTCAGCGGTTTGCACTTTTGGCTTACAGCAAGTTGGCACTGAAGGGTTCGGTCCCCTGGTCCAGGCAGGGCCTTTTTTATTGTGTTGAGTTTGCATGTTCTCCCTGTGTTTGCGTGGGTTTCCTCCCGCCATAAAGTAGTGCATCCTAGGTAACTAGGACTAGGAAACTTTCAATGGGAATAAACGGGAAAAAACATAATATTTTTAATATTGCTTGTTATAATACTGTTAGTCTATAACTCTGAAACCAAGATTTTTGAAATCTGCGTTGGCACGTTTGCACGTAAACTGAGACAAACGGAGATTTAGGCAGCCGAGACAGAGAAAGAGGAAGTGATTGGTTGCTGTTGTTGCTATTGTCTGGATTCTGATTGGCTAACGGGGGCTTGAGCTTCTCGTTACACCGCCACCTACAAGTCTGGCGTGCTCTTGGCTGCATTAACGGCATATATACACACACGGGTACATGTAAACAAACACTTTTCTGAAAACTGACAGCTGTGCACGATTTTATTTTTGAAAACGGAGAGGTTGAAATGTCCGTTTATGAAAAAGCCATGTGTAAACGTAGCACCAGGTTATTCAGAGCGAGCAGCAAAATCCTGTCTCTTTTCTTTGTGTCAACAATTCAAAGCATCCTGCAGTATGGAGGCACAGTGTGAATTTGGGGGGGCCTCTCAGCTCATCTGAAGGCCAGGATTTGACTGCTAATGGGAATCTGTTCCAAATTGGTGGGCCACTCAGAACTGCACACCGTCAGACTGGCTGACTAAATCTCCCAGGACTCGTCCCATGTGTTGCATGGGGAGTACCATCTCCTGCCCTCTGGGGGGCGCTATAGGGTCCCAGACTGCAGAAAGACCCAATACAAACACTCATCTGTTCCTCGCTCAATATCTCTGCTGAATCAACACAGGATAGTCCTATACGATAGTCCACCCCCCCACTTTCATCTATACATTTAGAGCTATTTAAGACCACTCTTGCAGGGCAGGGACCCCCTTATATTAATCAATTATCTGTTGTTTTTATTGATGCCTCTATGTTAGCTTTTTCTCTTTAGGTTGTTGTGTTGTAACTGTTGAAGCTTGTATTGCAAGACCAATTTACGTGTTCATGGACATTAAAGTGCTATCTATCTATCTATCTATCTATCTATCTATCTATCTATCTATCTATCTATCTATCTATCTATCTATCTATCTATCTATCTATCTATCTGTCTGTCTGTCTATCTATCTATCTATCTATCTATCTATCTATCTATCTATCTATCTATCAATCTGTCTGTCTATCTGTCTGTCTATCTATCTATCTATCTATCTATCTATCTATCTATCTATCTATCTATCTATCTATCTGTCTGTCTGTCTGTCTGTCTGTCTGTCTGTCTGTCTGTCTATCTGCACACACACACTTCCCACACACACACACACTCCCCACGCACACACACACACACACTCCCCACGCACACACACACACACACACACACACACACATGCCGGTTTCTTATTCTCTAAATATACCCTTTCTTGTCGTTAAAGAAGAGGGAGAAACGTCTCCAGAGCTGCTCTGAACAATCAGATATCTGATCGGCACAAGACGCCTAACGGGACTGGGAGCGTGCCTATGTTCCCACATTTCTAAGAATGTTTTTGACTGAAAATTAGGCCCTATGTTCCCCCATTTCTAAGATTATTTTCCAAAATTAGACCCTATGTTCCCACATTTCCTTTTTCATGAATTTGTATCAGATTTTATCCCCCTTTCTCCCAAGTTGGTAGCCAATTACACCAGCAATGGACTACAGATGGAATATAACCCTAACCCTAACATAGGGCCTAATTATAAGAAAAAATCTTAGAAATGTGGGAACACAGGGCTGACCCCACGTGCCTCAGTGACTTGATTTTTTCGGGTGCTGCTTGTGTGACACGCTGCCAATTAAATCGCAGCCCGTGTGTGAATAAAATCCGCTCACGGTGTGGTGAGACAGTCGGCCTTTCTGCCTCATAAATCCAGAAATTAATTAACCTCATAAACTCTGCTGCTACATTAGAACTCGTCTCTTTCCTTCGATTAAAAATACAACTTAAAAAAAAATAAAAAAACTCGGATGTTTTTCAGCTGCCATCTGCATGCGCGCTATATAAAGAAACTGAAAATAAAAAAACAGAACAGAAGAGGCAGTGGTTTCCTTTCCAAGAACTACAAGGGAATACGAGATTAAAAGAGATACAACTTTAGTCTTTTATGTCTTAAGCACTTCGCTAATTAGCCGAGCAGCGGATAGAGAGAGAGAGAGAGAGAGAGAGAGAGAGAGAGAGAGAGAGAGAGCATGAATATTTTGGTAAATGGAGGACTGAGAACAGCAGAGTGAATGAGCGGCCCCCGGGGAGTCCGGGGTCGCTTCGGTACATGTCGATGGGAATGATGCAAGCAGCTGCTCTACCCACTGTAACAAATATCACTTCTCTCTGTTTCACGTCATCAGCGAGCCTCGGAATGAGCTCAGCCAAGCCGTGTGATGAATGGTTGTTGAATAAAAAACATAAATCCCACAGTTTAGAAGTCAACTGTTAAAAAATAATAATAATTGCGTTTGGGTGCAAACAAATAACCTGACGAGCTAGATGGTTGGTTAACCGTCACTGGACAGTGTTTGGGAAAGGTGTGTGTGTGTGTGTGTGTGTGTGTGTGAGTGTTTGGTAGTACCGAGATGTAATGTTACTGTGTCTGTGTGTGTGTGTGTGTGTGTGTGTGTGTGTGTGTGTGTGTGTGTGTCTGTGTGTCTCTCTGTGTGTGTCTGTGTGTGTCTCTGTGTGTGTGTGTGTGTGTTTGGTAGTACCGAGATGTAATGTTACTGTGTCTGTGTGTGTGTGTGTGTGTGTGTGTGTGTGTGTGTGTGTCTCTGTGTGTGTGTGTGTGTCTGTGTGTGTGTGTGTGTGTGTGTGTTTGGTTGTGTGTGTGTGTGTGTGTGTGTGTGTGTGTGTGTGTGTGTGTGTGTGTGTGTGTGTGTGTGCGCGCGTGCGCGTGTGTGTGTGTGTTTGTTTGTTTGTGTATGTGTGTGTCTCTCTGTGTGTGTATGTGTGTATGTGTGTATGTGTGTATGTGTGTGTGTGTGTGTGTGTGGTTGTGTGTGTGTGAGTATATGTGTGTGTGTGTGTGTGTGTGTGTGTGTGTGTGTGTGTGTGTGTGTGTGTGTGTGTGTGGTAAAAACATTGACTAAAATTTCAGAATAAAACAACTTCTGAAAAACGTTAAAAAAAAAAGTTTAATAAAAATCAGTGAAAAAGAAAAAACATTTTTAGGAACATTTCCGCCGCAGGACTTTCACTCAGACAGAGGATATCTACAGTACGGTGTCGGTACCTTTACTGCAGTAATGCAGGAAGTGAATACGTCATCCAGCGCTGATGATGGAGGGATCAGTCTGTTTTTTTTTCCCAGTGTACCTCTGCTTTCCATATAGATGCGGTGAGAGCGCCGCGGCCTCTTGAAGACGCGACCGCGGCGCTCGGCACTCGGCTCCGACAGCCGCCGCCGCCGCAGCAGCAGCAGCAGCGCATGTTTAATTCATCGACCCCTCTCCCCCCCCTCCTCCGTGCACGTCCCTCAAGTTAATTCCGCCGCGGGCAGTGTTTATTTCTGCTTTGTACTTTTGTTTAAAGCCAGTTGTTGACAACTCTTGAACATGTCAAACTATCACCGCTAATAATTGCTTAAGGAGCTGGAACTTTCTGCAAATGTTGGTTCCAGCACAAAACACTCCTCCTCCGCCCCGCGCCTACTTTTCTCTCTCTCGCTCTCTCTTCTTTTATTTCGCTCCTAAAAAAATGTCTCTCAGATGAATTTTTGATATATCTTCCCCCCTCCTCCTCCTCCTCCCCCCCCCCCTCTCTCTTCAGCTAAAAAAGATTCCCTCTGTAATTCAAAGCGATGGCTGCGAGAGAAAGAATAAAAAAGAATAATGTAGCGCTGCGTCTTTTTTTTCTGTCATGTTCGCTGTGGAAAAAGACTGTCAAGGGCTGCTTCTTCTTTTGATTACTTCAGTTTTCTATTCTCCGTGTCTGGCTTTTTGTTCATGACCCAGGAATCCTTAAGAGGTTCCTTCTTGTCTTCTGTTATTCAGAGTTGGGGAATAATAATGTTGTGCTGAGGAAGATGAATCGGTACAAGCGCCGGCCCCCCCAGGGGCAGCGTACACCTTCTCTCTTTGGGTCAATGCCATTTCTCTTCAGATCGCGACGCCGCCACTCAACTGGAGCTGCCAGTTGATTAATCCCAATTAGACAGGCTGTCACTTTCCTGCAGAAAAGGAGGAAGGAGGAGGGGGGGGGAGGCGATGCTTTCAGAGACACAGGAAGAACAGGAAAGAGGATCTTTCCACACGTCTGTCTGCCTGTGATGAATAATGAGTCCCTCTCGCGAAATTATGAATCCCACTATGGCCACGCCAAGACCCGCCCTATACGAAGCAGCTCCATTGGTTGGGGTTAGGCATTTGACCTCGAGAGGTTAAGGTCAGGGATAGCTGATTGGTCAGGAAACAGGACCTGAACAAATGGGGTTACATTACCTTGCGTAAGCATGGATGCCTAGCCAATGAATGCTGTTAAAGGGCGGGTCTTGGCGTGGCCATATAGTGGGATTCGTAATATCGTGTCATAAGCCCTCTTTACACGGGACTAGTGTTACCTGCTGACGGAGGTCGGCTGTGATCCTAATCCCGTGAGAATCGGCCACATCTCTAATTTATCACGGAAAAATGTAGTTACACTTTACTTATTTAATCTACATAAGAGTGACATGACACTGTCATGAACCTGTCGTTAACATTATAAACACGTCATAAACGTTTATGTCATAACGCTTCTTTTAGTAAGTGTCATTCCTTTTTTTTGTCATGACAAGTTAGGGTTGGATTTCAAATGTAACGCCCGAGGGGTACGGGCCATGGCACCATCTTACAATTAGGGTTGCACCGGATTCTGCTTCAGATTCGGCTGAATATTGGGCTTTTTGACGGTGGTTGAGTTTCTGCCGAACCTTAGAATTTTTTTCCCAGGGAACCAAACCCCACGCTTGCACTCGGCGCGCTACGTTGGTTGCTGTAGTGATGGCGCCGTTGATTACGGGAAGGTGTTTACGTAGGTGGAGCGTTCAATGCAGTAGGCTGTGAGAAAGTGGACATGGATCTGGTTCAATGCAGTAGGCTGTGAGAAAGTGGACATGGATCTGGTCCAATGCAGTAGGCTGTGAGAAAGTGGACATGGATCTGGTCCAATGCAGTAGGCTGTGAGAAAGTGGACATGGATCTGGTGAGCAGAACAAGTTGTTGTTTGGCAGCACTTTCAGTCAAAAGAAGACCATTCAAGTCCAGCTACATGTTCAATCTGTTCAATGCTGATTTGTCTGGTGGTGGCGAGGACCCTAAACTATACACAACATGGCCGCTGTTACAACATCTGGTCTGAAACATCTGAAAGAATACGAGTTGTGCATGAAGGAATCTCCAGACAGCAGCCAGAATGCAACAAACATATTATTACATACTTAAAACCCAAAACACCAAAGTACAAAGACGTAGCGGACCAGATGGGAGGCTCCAGGCTGCAGCCGTACATTCTTGTATATTTTTGTCAAACTAGTTTGATACGCCACCGTTGACCCATTTTTTTTTTACTTTTTTCCAGCGGCACAAATCGGCCCAAGAGTTCATTTCTTACACAACACATACTATTTTTGCACAGGTTAATTGACATGAATTGTTATTAACTGTGATGCTAACTTATTTGCAAAAGGGAAATATACTGTAACAAATTAATTATTAAATTACATTTTTAGGGGGGGGGCTCTATAGTTTCTCTATAGAGCTCCCCTACAGGTTTCTCTATAGAGCCCCCCCCCCTACATGTTTCTCTATAGAGCCCCCCTACAGGTTTCTCTATAGAGCTCCCCCTATAGGTTTCTCTATAGAGCTCCCCTACAGGTTTCTCTATAGAGCCCCCCCTACAGGTTTCTCCATAGAGCTCCCCTACAGGTTTCTCTATAGAGCCCCCTACATGTTTCTCTATAGAGCTCCCCCTACAGGTATCTCTATAGAGCCCTCCCCTACAGGTTTCTCTATAGAGCTCCCCTACAGGTTTCTCTATAGAGCTCCCCCTACAGGTTTCTCTATAGAGCTCCCCTACAGGTTTCTCTATAGAGCCCCCCCTACAGGTTTCTCTATAGAGCTCCCCCTACAGGTTTCTCTATAGAGCTCCCCTACAGGTTTCTCTATAGAGCCCCCCTACATGTTTCTCTATAGAGCTCCCCTACAGGTTTCTCTATAGAGCTCCCCTACAGGTTTCTCTATAGAGCTCCCCCTACAGGTATCTCTATAGAGCTCCCCCCCTACAGGTTTCTCTATAGAGCCCCCCTACAGGTTTCTCTATAGAGCTCCCTCTACAGGTTTCTCTATAGAGCTCCCTACGGGTTTCTCTATAGAGCCCCCCCTACAGGTTTCTCTATAGAGCCCCCCACACCTACAGGTTTCTCTATAGAGCCCCCCTACAGGTTTCTCTATAGAGCTCCCCCTACAGGTTTCTCTATAGAGCTCCCCCTACATGTTTCTCTATAGAGGCTCCCCTACAGGTTTCTCTATAGAGCCCCCCCACCTACAGGTTTCTCTCTAGAGCCCCCTACAGGTTTCTCTATAGAGCTCCCCCTACAGGTTTCTCTATAGAGCCCCCCTACAGGTTTCTCTATAGAGCCCCCCCCTACAGGTTTCTCTATAGAGCTCCCCCTACAGGTTTCTCTATAGAGCTCCCCCTACAGGTTTCTCTATAGAGCTCCCCCTACAGGTTTCTCTATAGAGCTCCCCCTACAGGTTTCTCTATAGAGCTCCCCCTACAGGTTTCTCTATAGAGCTCCCCTACAGGTTTCTCTATAGAGCCCCTACAGGTTTCTCTATAGAGCTCCCCCTACAGGTTTCTCTATAGAGCTCCCCCTACAGGTTTCTCTATAGAGCCCCCCTACAGGTTTCTCTATAGAGCCCCCTACAGGTTTCTCTATAGAGCCCCCCTACGGGTTTCTCTATAGAGCCCTCCCCTACAGGTTTCTCTATAGAGCCCCCCACACCTACAGGTTTCTCTATAGAGCCCCCCTACAGGTTTCTCTATAGAGCTCCCCCTACAGGTATCTCTATAGAGCTCCCCTACAGGTTTCTCTATAGAGCCCCCCCCTACAGGTTTCTCTATAGAGCTCCCCCTACAGGTTTCTCTATAGAGCCCCCCCTACAGGTTTCTCTATAGAGCTCCCCCTACAGGTTTCTCTATAGAGCCCCCTACAGGTTTCTCTATAGAGCTCCCCCTAGGTTTCTCTATTGAGCTCCCCTACAGGTTTCTCTATAGAGCCCCCCTACAGGTTTCTCTATAGAGCTCCCCCTACAGGTTTCTCTATAGAGCCCCCCCCTACAGGTTTCTCTATAGAGCTCCCCTACAGGTTTCTCTATAGAGCTCCCCCTACAGGTTTCTCTATAGAGCCCCCCCTACAGGTTTCTCTATAGAGCTCCCCCTACAGGTTTCTCTATAGAGCCCCCCCTACAGGTTTCTCTATAGAGCTCCCCCTACAGGTTTCTCTATAGAGCTCCCCTACAGGGTTTCTCTATAGAGCCCCCCCTACAGGGTTTCTCTATAGAGCTCCCCCCACCTACAGGTTTCTCTATAGAGCCCCCCCCTACAGGTTTCTCTATAGAGCTCCCCCTACAGGTTTCTCTATAGAGCTCCCCCTACAGGTTTCTCTATAGAGCTCCCCCCCTACAGGTTTCTCTATAGAGCCCCCCCTACAGGTTTCTCTATAGAGCTCCCCCTACAGGTTTCTCTATAGAGCCCCCCTACAGGTTTTTCTATAGCGCTCCCCTCTACAGGTTTCTCTATAGAGCCCCCGCCCCTACAGGTTTCTCTATAGAGCTCCCCCTACAGGTTTCTCTATAGAGCTCCCCTACAGGTTTCTCTATAGAGCCCCCCCTACAGGGTTTCTCTATAGAGCTCCCCCTACAGGTTTCTCTATAGAGCCCCCCCTACAGGTTTCTCTATAGAGCCCCCCTACAGGTTTCTCTATAGAGCCCCCCTACAGGTTTCTCTATAGAGCTCCCCCTAAAGGTTTTCTCTATAGAGCCCCTCCTACAGGTTTCTCTATAGAGCCCCCCCTACAGGTTTCTCTATGAGGCCCCCCCCTACAGGTTTCTCTATAGAGCCCCCCTACAGGTTTCTCTATAGAGCTCCCCTACAGGTTTCTCTATAGAGCTCCCCCCACTACAGGTTTCTCTAGAGAGCCCCCCTACAGGTGTCTCTATAGAGCTCCCTCTACAGGTTTCTCTATAGAGCTCCCCCTACAGGTTTCTCTATAGAGCTCCCCCTACAGGTTTCTCTATGAGCCCCCCTACAGGTTTCTCTATAGAGCTCCCCCTACAGGTTTCTCTATAGAGCTCCCCCTACAGGTTTCTCTATAGAGCCCCCCCTACAGGTTTCTCTATAGAGCCCCCCCCTACAGGTTTCTCTATAGAGCTCCCCCTACAGGTTTCTCTATAGAGCCCCCCCTACAGGTTTTCTCTATAGAGCTCCCCCTACAGGTTTCTCTATAGAGCCCCCCTACAGGTTTCTCTATAGAGCCCCCCTACAGGTTTCTCTATAGAGCCCCCCCCTACAGGTTTCTCTATAGAGCCCCCCCTACAGGTTTCTCTATAGAGCTCCCCCTACAGGTTTCTCTATAGAGCTCCCCCTACAGGTTTCTCTATAGAGCCCTCCCTCTACAGGTTTCTCTATAGAGCCCCCCTACAGGTTTCTCTATAGAGCCCCCCTACAGGTTTCTCTATAGAGCCCCCCTACAGGTTTCTCTATAGAGCTCCCCCTACAGGTTTCTCTATAGAGCCCCCCCTACAGGTTTCTCTATAGAGCTCCCCTACAGGTTTCTCTATAGAGCCCCCCTACAGGTTTCTCTATAGAGCCCTCCCCTACAGGTTTCTCTTTAGAGCCCCCCCCCCACCCTACAGGTGTCTCTATAGAGCCCCCCTACAGGTTTCTCTATAGAGCTCCCCCCTACAGGTTTCTCTATAGAGCTCCCCCTACAGGTTTCTCTATAGAGCCCCCCTACAGGTTTCTCTATAGAGCTCCCCCTACAGGTTTCTCTATAGAGCCCCCCTACAGGTTTCTCTATAGAGCTCCCCCTACAGGTTTCTCTATAGAGCTCCCCCTACAGGTTTCTCTATAGAGCTCCCCCTACAGGTTTCTCTATAGAGCCCCCCCCCCTACAGGTTTCTCTATAGAGCTCCCCCTACAGGTTTCTCTATAGAGCTCCCCCTACAGGTTTCTCTATAGAGCCCCCCCTACAGGTTTCTCTATAGAGCTCCCCCTACAGGTTTCTCTATAGAGCTCCCCCTACAGGTTTCTCTATAGAGCTCCCCCTACAGGTTTCTCTATAGAGCTCCCCCTACAGGTTTCTCTATAGAGCCCCCCCCCTACAGGTTTCTCTATAGAGCTCCCCCCTACAGGTTTCTCTATAGAACCCCCCCTACAGGTTTCTCTATAGAGCTCCCCCTACAGGTTTCTCTATAGAGCCCCCCTACAGGGTTTCTCTATAGAGCTCCCCCTACAGGTTTCTCTATAGAGCCCCCCCCCCTACAGGTTTCTCTATAGAGCTCCCCCTACAGGTTTCTCTATAGAGCTCCCCCTACAGGTTTCTCTATAGAGCCCCCCTACAGGTTTCTCTATAGAGCCCCCCCCCCTACAGGTTTCTCTATAGAGCCCCCCCCCCTACAGGTTTCTCTATAGAGCTCCCCTACAGGTTTCTCTATAGAGCCCCCCTACAGGTTTCTCTATAGAGCCCCCCCTACAGGTTTCTCTATAGAGCTCCCCCCTACAGGTTTCTCTATAGAGCCCCCCTACAGGTTTCTCTATAGAGCCCCCCCTACAGGTTTCTCTATAGAGCTCCCCCTACAGGTTTCTCTATAGAGCTCCCCCTACAGGTTTCTCTATAGAGCCCCCCCTACAGGTTTCTCTATAGAGCCCCCCCCTACAGGTTTCTCTATAGAGCCCCCCTACAGGTTTCTCTATAGAGCTCCCCCTACAGGTTTCTCTATAGAGCCCCCCCCCCTACAGGTTTCTCTATAGAGCCCCCCCTACAGGTTTCTCTATAGAGCTCCCCCTACAGGTTTCTCTATAGAGCTCCCCCTACAGGTTTCTCTATAGAGCCCCCCTACAGGTTTCTCTATAGAGCTCCCCCTACAGGTTTCTCTATAGAGCCCCCCCCCCTACGGGTTTCTCTATAGAGCCCCCCCTACAGGTTTCTCTATAGAGCCCCCCTACAGGTTTCTCTATAGAGCCCCCCCCCCTACAGGTTTCTCTATAGAGCCCCCCTACAGGTTTCTCTATAGAGCCCCCCCCCCTACAGGTTTCTCTATAGAGCCCCCCCTACAGGTTTCTCTATAGAGCTCCCCCTACAGGTTTCTCTATAGAGCCCCCCTACAGGTTTCTCTATAGAGCCCCCCCCCCTACAGGTTTCTCTATAGAGCTCCCCCTACAGGTTTCTCTATAGAGCCCCCCCCCCTACAGGTTTCTCTATAGAGCCCCCCCACACTACAGGTTTCTCTATAGAGCTCTCCCTACAGGTTTCTCTATAGAGCCCCCCCTACAGGTTTCTCTATAGAGCCCCCCCTACAGGGTTTCTCTATAGAGCCCCCCCTACAGGTTTCTCTATAGAGCTCCACCCTACAGGTTTCTCTATAGAGCCCCCCCTACAGGTTTCTCTATAGAGCCCCCCCTACAGGTTTCTCTATAGAGCCCCCCTACAGGTTTCTCTATGGAGCTCCCCTCCCTACAGGTTTCTCTATAGAGCCCCCCCTACAGGTTTCTCTAGAGAGCTCCCCCCCCTACAAGTTTCTCTATAGAGCCCCCCCACCCCTACAGGTTTCTCTATAGAGCTCCCCCCTCTACAGGTTTCTCTATAGAGCCCCCCTACAGGTTTCTCTATAGAGGCCCCTACAGGTTTCTCTATAGAGCCCCCCTACAGGTTTCTCTATAGAGCTCGCCCCTACAGGTTGCTCTATAGAGCTCCCGCCCCTACAGGTTTCTCTATAGAGCCCCCCTACAGGTTTCTCTATAGAGCCCCCCCCTACAGGTTTCTCTATAGAGCCCCCCTACAGGTTTCTCTATAGAGCCCCCCCCCCTACAGGTTTCTCTATAGAGCCCCCCCTACAGGTTTCTCTATAGAGCCCCCCTGCAGTGTTTCTCTATAGAGCCCCCCCCCCTACAGGTTTCTCTTTAGAGCTCCCCCTACAGGTTTCTCTATAGAGCCCCCCTACAGGTTTCTCTATAGAGCCGCCCCTACAGGTTTCTCTATAGAGCCCCCCCCCCTACAGGTTTCTCTATAGAGCCCCCCCCCCTACAGGTTTCTCTATAGAGCCCCCCCACCTACAGGTTTCTCTATAGAGCCCCCCCCCCTACAGGTTTCTCTATAGAGCCCCCCCCCCTACAGGTTTCTCTATAGAGCCCCCCTACAGGTTTCTCTATAGAGCTCCCCCCCCTCCGGGTTTCTCTATAGAGCCCCCCCCCCTACAGGTTTCTCTATAGAGCCCCCCCCCCTACAGGTTTCTCTATAGAGCCCCCCCTACAGGTTTCTCTATGAGCGCCCCCCCTACAGGTTTCTCTATAGAGCCCCCCTACAGGTTTCTCTATAGAGCTCCCCCTACAGGTTTCTCTATAGAGCCCCCCTACAGGGTTTCTCTATAGAGCTCCCCCCTACAGGTTTCTCTATAGAGCTCCCCCCTACAGGTTTCTCTATAGAGCCCCCCCTCCAGGTTTCTCTATAGAGCCACTCCCTCTACAGGTTTCTCTATAGAGTCCCCCCTACAGGTTTCTCTATAGAGCCCCCCCCCCACCTACAGGTTTCTCTATAGAGCTCCCCCCCCCCTACAGGTTTCTCTATAGAGCTCCCCCTACAGGGTTTCTCTATAGAGCCCCCCCCCCTACAGGTTTCTCTATAGAGCTCCCCCTACAGGTTTCTCTATAGAGCCCCCCCCTACAGGTTTCTCTATAGAGCCCCCTACAGGTTTCTCTATAGAGCTCCCCCTACAGGTTTCTCTATAGAGCCCCCCACACCTACAGGTTTCTCTATAGAGCCCCCCCCTACAGGTTTCTCTATAGAGCCCCCCCCTACAGTTTCTCTATAGAGCCCCCCTACAGGTTTCTCTATAGAGCCCTCCCCTACAGGTTTCTCTATAGAGCCCTCCCCTACAGGTTTCTCTATAGAGCCCCCCACACCTACAGGTTTCTCTATAGAGCCCCCCCTACAGTTTCTCTATAGAGCCCCCCTACAGCAGGGGTGTACTTCATTAAGGGCCACACTGGAAAATGAGAATCACATCAAGAGCCAGACATATATAGTTTATCGACATGTTTTTAATTCAAAAAGTCAAATATTTTTGACCTTTTTATTGCATGTCTCATATAGTCTTCTCACTTATGTTTGGTTGACATAAAGCCCAAAAAAAGTCAACAAAAAAGTTCCTCAGCCATCATAGAATTTAGCAAATCAGGAAAAATGTGTTTACATTATTACAATGTGTGCTGTCCAAGCTCTCTGCTTCTGTAGGAATTTCTGAATGTCGCGTAATTACAGTATAAATAACAGTTTTACAGTTTTGGGATTTGTCCACAACCAGGCAGCCACAAAGTATTATCAACCTAAATTGATATGCAGTTTGACACGTGTGCCCTACAGTTTCAGATTATATGTTTACTGGTGTCTGACTCCTCTCTCGGTCAGTCTGCCGTTTCCTCTTCCTCTGTTCCTCTGACAATACTTTCCGAGCTTTCTGCTTCTTTTTTGCCGGCTCAGCCATGACGATAGTGTGATAAACTCCATCACTACCTTGTCTTATAACTAGCCGGTTCCTGGATGGGTGCAGTGCCGTGAAGCAGTTTGTTACATGGCGAGACCTGATATCACGCCATACTCGCTGAACCGAAAGTTGCGAGGGTGGTTTCTCCGCTCACAGGTGCAGAGGGGGGAGCGAGATGACCACCATTCAACCCGAAAAAAAAGTCATATAACCATTCCAATGACTCCCAAGCTGTTCTGTTAAGGTAAATTAAGCTAAAGAAAAACATCATACTTCCCCTTTAATTATTAAGGGGTAGGATTGAATAAGTTTCTACTTCTTCCTACTCAAATTGAAATGAATTATGTCATCTCTTTCTCTTGTTTAACTGTTTTTTTTTCTCTATTTTGTTGGATATGTTTTCAACAACTGCTGTTTTCTTTTTAATGTTGAATTCTACACGTTCAAAATACATACAAAAACCTGTTGTTTATCTGCAGGAAATAGCTTCCCAGTCGGTTTGAACTCCCCGGTTTCCCCTGCGGCTGCAGCTTTTAACCGGCTCGTGTGGTTGTTTTAGCCGCTGTTGTTGCCAGTTTATTTGCTCTGTTGTCTCTCACTTTGTCTTCTCGTAATGAACTAAGTGGAGAGCAGAGCGCCTCCCGACGGCTCAGAAGTTAGCTTTAATGTTCCCTGTTGTTGTTTTTTTTGTGTTTTCCGCAGGCTGTAAACAACTCAGTTGCACTCAGAGTCTTTATGTTACAGCGCGTTAAATATTCATGGAGCTTCTTCTGTGAGTGGAGTGTCAACAGTCAGATGGATGTTGTTATGGGAAAATGTAAAAAAATGTTCACTTTTAGGAGGAAATCAGAGGGTTTGATACAATAAATGTCTCTATATATGTGAGGATAGATGGATGGATGGATGGATGGATGGATGGGTGGATGGATGGATGGGTGGATTCAGATTCAGATTCAGATTCAGATTCAGATTCAGATAACTTTATTAATCCCCAAAGGGGCAATTCAGTTTTACAGCCAACCCATCCATTAAGGGTTAAACTAACTAACTTAAAAATTGCATTAGCACGCAATATATATCTATATAATGTAATAATGTAATGTTATAAAATAAGAAATTAAAATAAACAATAGACAATAAATAGTACTGCAGCAGTCATACATCCCCCTGTATACAGAAGCTTCTCTCTCTCTCTCTCTCTCTCTCTCTCTCCCGTAACATCCACACGTATACCCAATCATTACACCTACCCACTCACATACACACACACACACACACACACACACACACACACACATGCCAGTAACGGAACAGAGCAGCGGAGTGCAAGAACCAGTTTTGTTATAGTTACGTTAAGCTTAAGTTAGTTAGTTACATTGTAATTACCAGAGGGGCTTTTAGACACAAGGTTAAGACATTTTTATGGAATAGTGTAGCCAATATTTTTTAATTATAGTACATTGATTATTTTATGTGATTTATGATTTTTTTTTTATTTTAGAATGCTTTGAAACCTTGTATGATCTGTATTACATGTTATTGTTTTTGACCTGAAATAGGTCTTGGACCATGTTGGAAATAAGTGTTTACACTTTAACATGCTATCCTTTGGATTATGTTGTTTGTCAAATCCAAAATAAATCAAATCAAATCAAATATGTTTTTCTGTATTGGCACATACTGCAGGATAACAAATCCATTACTGAGTACGTGATCAGGTTGGCACAGTGTTCTGTCTGCTTTCTGGATAACTCAGGTTTTCCAGAGAGATCTTTTAACGTGGTACTAGTGATGAACAATGACGTTCAAGCTCTTTTTGTCTTTTAGGGTTAGTCCATTTAACCAACATATGAAAGAAAATGTTGATAGGCTCTCAATGAAGCCTTGATAAAATGTGCATAAAATTATTTTACAGATCCCAAAAGAGTTGGATGGATGGATGGATGGATGGATAGATAGATGGATGGATGGGTGGATGTGTTATTGGATGGATGGATGAAGTAATATTTGGATGTTTGGGTGGGCATCGGAGTTGTAAATGTGAGGGAATGTTTATCTGATGAGCAGGTGACCCCTTGTGTTATGTTGACCGTTGGTAGTGAACTCCACCACACAGACAGATTTTAGGGCCCCAGACCCCCCAACCAGACGGCCGACCGTCGGCAGTAAAGGCAGTCGGACTGATCTGTGTTGTCGCCCAAAAATGAAAACTGGCAGCTGATTGGACGAATGTGTCACGTGGGGTCTGGTTTCTCCAGAAATTCAGAATACGATCTCATATTGTACTAAAATAGTTCACCGAAACGTGTTTCTGAAAACATCTGAAGAGAGAAATAGGCTGTGCAGTTGCTGAATCTCTTCATTTCAGATCAACAAAGGTCAGTTTAAAAGATTTTCATCAGATTTTGAGAGACTCTAGTCACGCTCATCCCGCTCCCCGTTTCCTGGTTAGCTCTCCACCAATCAGATGGGTCATTTGAGTCCGACTTCCGGCAATTAATCGCACGGAAAAAAACCTGTCCGACTGAACAATCTTCTAACGCTGAATATTTATTTTCTGTGTCTCCAGAACTTTGTGAACACACAGTTAAGATCCTCGTATGAACAGCAGCTCCTGTTTTATCTCCTGTGGGCCAAAGGTTCAGCCAGAACAACCATTAGGCAGATTAGAGTCCGCCTTTAAAGAGCGATGTGGCGCCGACTTCATCAACTGAGAACAAACAGCACTTTAGGAGCTGGCGTGCGTCTCTGATGAATCTGCCGGCGCGTCCAGGTGGCTCATTTTGGCGGCGCTGGCCCAGCGTTATGACCGCCATCATCAGATTAATAACCTCCACTCTGGAGCGGTGCAGCGATTCAGCCACGGGTTAATTAAACATTTACATATAGATGCCCAGATATGTATTGTAGCGGGAGATAATTTATACCATCAATATGCACTTTAATCAGAAACTACGGGAGGGTGCGTGTTAGCGTGCTCCGTGCTAATTGGCACCATGCTGGCTGCTGTTTGGGAGCTCAGAGACAAACTGAGTTCTCTCTCAACTCTCACCGTTTCCTCTCTAATGTGCTTCTTTTTCCCCTGATCTTTGCTCTTATTCTGACGGGACACTCTTTATCCCCCTCGTGTCCCTTGAATGAACCATAACATCTTATTTCACATATAAATGTCCTTAATGTGGTCATATGTGGAGGTTTGCAGTAATTAAGGGAGTTTTGGAGACATTTTTATGCACAAAACAGGGTTATTAACGTGAAAAGATGCATGAAATGATCCCTTACTGATTTGATAATTTAAAGCTTATAAAGGGGAAAAAAGCAACAGCAAAAACTGAAAAAATAAAATGTTTTAAAAAAGCATCAAAAAGCATTGAGAAAAAGCATAAAAAAGTGACAAAAATGTGTCTTTTCTTTCACTTTCCACAACTAGATTTTATCCTGTCAGTCTGGGGATTGAACCGACAACCTCCCGGTCACAAGCTCCCTTCTCTAACCTTTAGGCCACCACTGCTCAAAAATGTAAAAAAAAAAACGTCAAAACTTTCGAAAAATAAATGTAGAGCGAAGCAACAAAAAAGTTGGGTAAAAAAGTCAAAGAAAGGGACAAATAAAGCAGCTAAAATGTTTGTTTTTTAAATGTCGACGAAACCCTGCAACATTTTTAAAAGCGTTCAAAATGACAAAAGTTGGAAAAAAGCAGAAAGAGCAGGAGAAAGAATGTCGAAAGAAAACCCAGAAAAGCCGCAAATAATTTTTTTTTAAATACGTTAAAAAATTAACAGAAAAGTTGGAAGAAAAGCGAGAGAACAAACTTTGAAATAACAAAATAAGTGTAGGTATTTTTATGCACAAAACAGGAATATTAACTTTAAAAAGATTTTTTAAATGACCCCTCACTGATGTCATCATTTAAAACAAATGTTTAATTTTTTTACATTTAAAAAACCTATTGAAAAATGCAGCAAAAATGTTGAGAAAAGCAAAAAGTCAAGAAAAAAAAGCATTTTAAAAAAGGAGCTTAAATGGAAAAAAACTGTCAAAAATAAAAAAGCAACAAATAAGTTAGAGAAAAAAGCCAAAAAGAGCAAGAGAAAAAGCAGCAAAAAAGTTTTTTAAAAAGTATCAAAACTTTAAAAAAAAAATTGTAACGAGAAGCAACAAGTTTGGAAAAATTCAGAAAAAGATGATCATGAAAAAAGCAGCAACATCTTTTTTAACAAGCGTCCAAAATTACAAAGAAAAATAAAAAAAAGCAACAAAAAAGTTGGAAAAAAGCACGAGAAAAAAACGTTGAAGAAGGGTTAAAAAAAAAAAAAAACATCCAAAATGACAAAAAACATTTGGGAAAAAAGAGAGACAAAATGTCGGAAAAAAAATTTAAAAAGCAGCAAAAATGTGGAACAAAAATCCGAGAAACATCCAGTTCTCCTGAGTCATAGTTGGCTGTTTGGGAGCTCAGAGACAAACTGAATTCTCTCTCAACTCTCACCGTTTCCTCTCTAATGTGCTTCTATTTCCCTGATCTGTGCTCTTATTCTGACGGGACACTCTTTAAACTGTGCTCTTGTTCTGACGGGGCGCTCTTTAATATGTGCTCTTATTCTGACGGGACCCTTGTGTCCCCCGAATGAACCAAAAGATCTTTTTTTCATGTATAAATGTCCTTAATGTGGTCCTTAAATCCAGATTTATTCTTCATTAAAACATTACAGCAGTGAGTTTTTCTTTAAGAGTTGATAACATCGAGGCTGCGCTAATTTAGGGAATATTTGAAGGCATTTATATGCACAAAAAAGGGTTATTAACAGAGAAAAACTAATGAAATGATCCCTGACTGATTTGATAATTACATAATTTGTTTTCTCAACACTCAAAACTGAGAATTACATTTATTGGGGTATAGTCCTGTCTCTGGTTTTTATAATCTGGTACAATGTTAATTTCTATTTAACAACTGCTGTCTCAGCTAGCAGTTAGCCGAATTAGCTGTTAGCTAAACTAACGTTAGCTTGCCTGCGGAGGCTGTCGACTGGAAGCGTGGAACATATCGTGGTTTTGGCTAAATATTTTTCAAACCATTCAAGTTTTACTGCCCATGTTTTTATACAAGCAACATACATATCTCTGCTACAAAGGTGCACTGAAAGTTTGTTTGTAGGACCTACCGTTCTTGAACAATTCCCCCGAGAGTGGCGATAGGTGAAATGTTACAACCTGCCCCATATGCGGGGTTAGTTGTAACAGATAGAGGGTTAGTTGTAACAGATAGAGGGTTAGTTGTAACACTTGTTAAAAAGTTGGATTTAACACAAATAATTCAATAGCATTGTGCTATACACCTAATAAAACTGTATAAAACACGTTTTTACTAAACTCTGCATAATATTATAGTTTAATTTATGGATCTATTAAAAAATAAAAAAAATAAAATGTAAAAAATAATAATAAAAAAATTCTCATTCTGTGGACAAAAGAAATGCAATACATAGTTGTTCACGCAGTACTTAAATACTTTCAAAATATTGGTTTTGAAACATTAATGCAAATTGAAGACTTTGTGAATTAGAAATTGCATGTAATTATAGGTGCGGCTTATCGCGTTACAACTAGCCCCGCTGTGACGCGTTTACTTCAGGACCGGCTAGCACTCGCTAAGCCATGGTCACATCTTTTAAAATGGTACGATGTTTTAGCCAAGAGGACGGTGATCAAGGCAATATAAGATTGGATACACTTACTTTCACACACTCTTTAGAAATCGAGAAATACTTTTATGACGCCAAAACACAATTTCTTCTCGCTCTCAGAGACAGCGGAAGTAAACAGAATTCCAAATTGGCTGGAACACGTTCTAATGGCGATGTCATTACATGCCCTGAAGCACATCCAGTTCTACCCTGTGCAAACACCTAAAAAACCCGTGTTACATTTAACTCTGCGTTACTTTGTGCCCCACGCTCCCCTATCTGTCTGTCTGTCTGTCTGTCTAACTGCTCCTCAGATCACTGCAGGGTAAATCCAGACAGCTAGCTAGACTATATGTCTGTCTGTCTGTCTGTCTGTCTAACTGCTCCTCAGATCACTGCAGGGTAAATCCAGACAGCTAGCTAGACTATATGTCTGTCTGTCTGTCTGTCTGTCTAACTGCTCCTCAGATCTCTGCAGGGTAAATCCAGACAGCTAGCTAGACTATATGTCTGTCTGTCTGTCTGTCTGTCTAACTGCTCCTCAGATCTCTGCAGGGTAAATCCAGACAGCTAGCTAGACTATCTGTCCAATCTGAGTTTTCTGTTGCACGACTAAAACTTTTGAACGTACACATGTTCCATGTTCCGTGTTTTAAGCCCTTAAAACACCAATAAACGTTGACCTGCCTGTCTGTCTACCCTTCTGTCTGTCTTTCTACCTGTCTACCTATTGTCTGTCTGTCTACCTGTCTTTCCATCTACCTGTCTGTCTGTCTGCCCGTCTACCTGTCTACCTGTCTGTCTGTCCGTCTTCAGGACATTGTTGTGTTAATAACGGGCGTTGAAGACTTGCTGTGAGTCCCTTGCTGTCTCTGCTGCCTGGCTCAGCGTGGTGTTGATTCCTGTCTTATCTACCTGTCTGTCTGTCTACCTGTCTGTCTGTCTGTCTGTCTGTCTCTCTGCTGCCTGGCTCAGCGGGGTGTTGATTCCTGTCTTATCTACCTGTCTGTCTGTCTACCTGTCTGTCTGTCTGTCTGTCTCTCTGCTGCCTGGCTCAGCGTGATGTTGATTCCTGTCTTATCTACCTGTCTGTCTGTCTGTCTGTCTGTCTGTCTGTCTGTCTGTCTGTCTGTCTCTCTGCTGCCTGGCTCAGCGTGGTGTTGATTCCTGTGAACAGGTGGAGTCTGATGCCGATTAGACCCGTCTTCAGATTTAATGAGTCACCCTCCCCTTCGCCGCGTGGAGCCGCCTGAGGACGCATGCTGATCCCCCCTAGACTCCTCTCCTGCTTCCTTCCTTCCCTCTCTTCCTCCTTCTGATATCTACATCTGAGCCCTTCTTCTTCTCCTCCCTTTATCCTTCCCTCTATCTTGTTTCACTCCATCCTTCTCTCTCCCTCTGTCTCAGAAGAAAAAGGATGGAGGCTGGTTCCCGACGGCGACAGACACCTGTTGTGCCTCGCGGCAGCTTTACAAACAAGGACCGAGGCCCAGCGGAGGGAAATTATTGATGAAATCAAACAGAGTAGAGGCTGTTTACTGTGTACCAGGACTCAGAGCCAAGAAACACCAGACGCCTCCTTACCCGCACTTTGTCCCATAATTAAAAACACAAATGTGTGTGTGTGTGTGTGTAGCTTCAGTTAAAATACAGAACATTTCTATTTCTTTCAGGCCTATTATATAAAATTCTATATAAAAATGACGAAAAAAGCAAAATAAGTTGGAGAAAAGTCTTTTAAAGTGCCCATATTAAGAAAAAAAACCCCACTTTTCCAGGATTTGGGGTGTTATTTTGTGTCTCTGGTGCTTCCACACACATACAAACTTGGGAAAAACCCATCCATGGTGTTCTGAGTGAGATCTGGTTTCTGAATGTGTCCTGCCTTCAGTCTCCTGGTGAGCTGGTCAAAATCTGCACGGCTTTCTACGGCACTAGACGAAACCAGGGGCCTAGGGCACTAACCGTTAGCATGCTAGCTCATTCTCAATGGCAAAACACTGCTACAACACACACGAGTTCACCCTAATCTACAGAAGAACTACTTCCATGTCCCTGTTCTGCAGGTATTCCACGCAAAGTTGGAAGTGCGTCCTGGTTTATAAGAAGTCTCCAGACTAATCCTGCCTTGTACTGACTAAAGTTGGAGAAACAGCTAAATAGCTCATGTAGTCTTACCTACCTACTGAGCATGTAGTCTTACCTACCTACTGAGCATGTAGTCTTACCTAGTTACTGAGCATGTAATCTTACCTAGCTACTGAGCATGTAGTCTTACCTAGCTACTGAGCATGTAGTCCTTACCTAGCTACTGAGCATGTAGTCTTACCTAGCTACTGAGCATGTAGTCCTTACCTAGCTACTGAGCATGTAGTCCTTACCTAGCAACTGAGCATGTAGTCTTACCTAGCTACTGAGCATGTAGTCCTTACCTAGCTACTGAGCATGTAGTCCTTACCTAGCTCCTGAGCATGTAGTCCTTACCTAGCTACTGAGCATGTAGTCCTTGCCTAGCTACTGAGCATGTAGTCTTACCTAGCTACTGAGCATGTAGTCTTACCTAGCTACTGAGCATGTAGTCTTACCTAGCTACTGAGCATGTAGTCCTTACCTAGCTACTGAGCATGTAGTCTTACCTAGCTACTGAGCATGTAGTCTTACCTAGCTACTGAGCATGTAGTCTTACCTAACTACTCAGCATGTGCGACTGACAACAAAGATGTTACAGAAGTTGAGATGTCTCACTCTGTAGCTTAAACACAGACCTGAACACACAGGGTGAAAAGAGGAGCTGCAGCAATGTGCAGTACAACAAAAATATAGTGTTTACTGAAAATTAAACCATGTAAACCTATTCTGGTACAACCTCAAAATACAATTGTGAACCTGAAAATTAGCATCATATGAGCTCTATAATCTCCCAATCCAAAAAACAGAAACACAACTGTGACTCTTCTTCTATGGAAACATTCTGTAAAAGTATCCAGACACACATCTGTTAATACCATAGACTGTAAATATTAATGGACAGAGCATGTGTGATGTCACCCATTGGTTGGTGGAGATCTGGTATGAATCGTCAAGTTTGCCGTTAACAAGCACAGCCATCCTGGTTGCAGATGTGACGGTTTTAGACGAGAGGGAGGAGTGAGTGAGGAGCCCTTACACTCTACGTTATGTTACACACTTTCACTGGCAATCACATCATAGCCACGCCCTAAAACACCCCCTGCTTTATCGCCGATTTTAAAATCAGCGAGACCGCAATTCAAAACATGAACATTATTCTATATTGCAGAAGACTTAAAACTAGCGATTGAGACCATAAACTCATTATGTAAATGTTTGCTGAGGTAATAAATCAAGAGAGAAGTGGGTCACTTTCTCAGAGACTTCTACAGAAACCGAACTCCTTTTGCAACCGCACGTGTCGCCCCCTGCAGGAATTCAGATATAATGCAGGTTTAAGGAGTCTCCCCCTGCAGGAATTCAGATATAAAGCAGGTTTAAGGAGTCTCCCCCTGCAGGCATTCAGATATAATGCAGGTTTAAGGAGTCTCCCCCTGCAGGAATTCAGATATAAAGCAGGTTTAAGGAGTCTCCCTCTGCTGGAATTCAGAGAGAATGCAGAAAATCGGAAATCGCAAATCGGAATTGACCTAGAAAGTTGTAATCTGCGCATCTCTTATATATAGTATATAAATATATATGCATATAATATGGTGGTTTTATAGTTTGAGATGTCTGAAAGAAGTAAGCCAATAAAGGACGTTTTGGCATCTTTTTTTGACATTTTCTACTTCTTTCCCTAATTTTTAGTTGCCATTTTCTGTTTTTTTCTACCCTGTTTTGCAGCTTTTTTTTTAAAGTTTTCCAATGTTGTTGCCGCTTTCGTCAGTCTTTTTTTTTTACGGTCCTGTTTGCTGCATTTTTCAACGTTCATGTCGCTATTTCTGATGTTTTTTTTGGACATTTTTTCCTCCTTTTTCAACGTTTTTGTCGCTCTTATTCCTTGTGTATTTATTCATATTTTTGTCCTGAATGGCCTTCCATACAGCTCCGTGTTTGTGGCCAGTAGAAGTTTGTTTCCTCCGGTAAACGGAGAGACAAACTGCTGGAGAAGCTGCTTGCTGCTGAGAGATATTTAATGTAGCATGTTACGGCTTTTATGACTTCACCTAATGGCTTTTCTGTCCTTTGTTTTCTTAACGGAGCGGTCAGCAGACGGACAAGGAACCGAAGACACGTCTGCGTTCAGTTTCACTTCATCAGCACCGCTGGACGGACGCAGAACTACTACTTTCTACCTGTCTACCTGTCTGTCTGTCTGCAGAACAATCACTCACTTCACCGGAGGACAATGCGTCGTTTAGAAGTTCCAAAAAAGGGACAAAAACTTATCAAAAAGTCAACAAAAGCAATAAAAAAAGTCTGTCTGACTGTCTGCCTTTCTGTTAGTTTGTCTGTCTGTGAAAGTATGAACGTGTGAACGTCTGAATGTGTGAATGTGTGAACGTGTGAACATTTCTTTCCCCTTTTTTGTCGCTGATTTAGAAGTTATTGGTGTACTGTATATTTTCAACGTTTTTCTGGCATTTCTTTATTTTATCTCCTACTGAACATGTGAACGTGTGAAAGTGTGAACGTGTGACTGTGTGAATGTATGAAAGTGAACGTGTGAATGTGTGAAGGTGTGAATGTGCGAACGTGCGAACGTGTCAATGTGTGAAAGTGTAAATGTGTGAAAGTGTGAACGTGTAAAAGTGTGAATGTGTGAATGTATGAAAGTGTGAATGTGTGAACGTGTGAACAATACATCGCCTTACGTGTAGAAGTTCCACAAAAGGACCAAAAACGTATCAAAAAGTCAAAAAAGCAATAAAAAAGCTGCCAAAAAGTGTGAAAGTGTGAACATGTGAATGTGTGAACAATACATCGTCTTATGTGTAGACGTTCCAAAAATAAAAAAGCCATAGTAGAAAAACATAATCAACAAAACATTGAAAAAAGTTTTTAAATAGCATCCAGGATGTCCAAAAAGTCATTATTTTTCACATTTTTGTTGCTTATTTTTGGTGGATTTGTGAATGTGTGAATGTATGAACGTGTGAAAGTGTGAATGTGTGAATGCCGTTTTTGGCATTTTTATTGACATTTTTTTACGCTTTTGTGTTCTATTTTTGTCACGTTTCTCAACATTTTTTTTACGATATTTATGATGTTTTTTTCTCTCCTTTTTTTGTCGCTTATTTAGAAGTTTTTGGGGTGTTTTTTTTTGTGAACGTGTGAACGTGTGAAAGTGCTGCGTGTGTTTCCGCTGAGTGAGCTGTCTGCAGCTCGTCCCTCACGGAGAGTAAACGGCTCAGTGATGGAACATTTCCCATGAGCCCGTCTGTCTGCCTGGGCCGACCGGTCCCATCTTAATCTGTTCTGCATGCTAAGCAGAGCCCCTCCTCCTACTCCTCCCCTCTTCCTCCACCTCCTCCCCCCTTCTCCCCCCTTCCTCAGATTGTTATAAATGCTGTTTATGGTCTTGCGATGACAACTGTGAAGGGCACGGCGAAGGATTTATCACAGGATTATCTCCTCAGCCAATCAGAGACGACCGGTGTTGTAAATGACCCTGCAGGGTAATAACAAGAAGACTCCGCTCTGCCGGGACAATGAGAGGAGACACCGTTAGGACTATTATTATTATTATTATTAATAATGTAGAAAGACAGAGACTCGCACTTCCATTCGGTCATGTTTGTTTGGTTTTCTTATTGTTTTTATTGACTCATGCGGCAGAAAATACATTTAGGTATTAAATGTTCCAGGGCTACAGGAGCAGAAACTATTACTAAGACACCAAATGTTAAAGATTAGATAATATCTTGAAGAAAAGATGAGCAGCGGCTGCAGAAGTGAGAGAGACAGACGGAAATGTGAACGTTAAATAAAGCAGGGGTGCTTTTATCAACGTTTTTGTCGCCTTTTGTTAAAAAAAGTGACAAAAAACGTTGGGAAAAGTGGGATAAAAAGGCAAAATAAATCGGAAAAAACGCTGAAAAAGCCACAAAAACAATATAATTGTCCCTAATTTCTTTACATTTACATTTCAGGCCATCTCTCTCATTACTGTATCGGCAGCTCATCTTTTCTTTAAGATATATTTAAGAAAAACACTGAAAAAGCCGTAAATAACATGGGGAAAAATTGACAAAAGGCCACAAAAACCTCATGAATATCAACAAAAATGCGACTAAACAAACCGACTGAGGGAAGTGCGAGTCTGTCTTTCTATATTATTACAAGCCAGTCTCACGGCAGTTCATGAGATGGTCACGTTATTTCTAATCTATTAAAAAGATGAGCAGCCGATACAGAAGTGAGAGAGACGGTCTGAAAGGTAAATGTAAATAAACTACGGGCGCTTATAGTAACGTTTTTGTCGCCTTTTGTTGAAAAAAGTGACAAAAAACGTTGGAAGAAATGGGAAAAAAGGAAAAATAAATCGGCAAATACGCTGAAAAAGTAAAAAACGTTGCTATAAACGTCCCTAGTTTCTTTACATTTACATTTCAGACCATCTCTCTGACTTCTGTATCCGCTGCTCATCTTTTCTTTAAGATATATTTAAGAAAAACGCTGAAAAAGACGTAAATAACATGGGGGAAAAATTGACAAAAAAACGCCACAAAAAGCGACAAAAACCTCATGAATATCAACAAAAACGCAACTAAACAAATCGACTGAGGGAAGTGCGAGTCTGTCTTTCTATATTATTACAAGCCAGTCTCAGGGCAGTTCGTGAGATGGTCACAATTTTGTCACCTTTTGTTGAAAAAAGTGACAAAAAACGTTGGAAAAAGTGGAAAAAAAAGGCAAAATAAATCGGCAAAAACGCTGAAAAAGTAAAAAACGTTGCTATAAACGTCCCTAGTTTCTTTACATTTACATTTCAGACCATCTCTCTGACTTCTGTATCCGCTGCTCATCTTTTCTTTAAGATATATTTAAGAAAAACGCTGAAAAAGACGTAAATAACATGGGGGAAAAATTGACAAAAAAACGCCACAAAAAGCGACAAAAACCTCATGAATATCAACAAAAACGCAACTAAACAAACCGACTGAGGGAAGTGCGAGTCTGTCTTTCTATATTATTACAAGCCAGTCTCAGGGCAGTTCGTGAGATGGTCACAATTTTGTCACCTTTTGTTGAAAAAAGTGACAAAAAACGTTGGAAAAAGTGGAAAAAAAAGGCAAAATAAATCGGCAAAAACGCTGAAAAAGATGATATAAGCACCCCTAGTTTCTTTACATTTACATTTCGGACCATCTCTCTCACTTCTGTATCGACTGCTCATCTTTTTAATAGATTAGAAATAACGTGACCATTTCACGAACTGCCCTGAGACGGGCTTGTAATAATATAGAAAGACAGACTCGCACTTCCATTCAGTCAGTTTGTTTAGTCGCGTTTTTGTTGATATTTCTGACGTTTTTGTCGCTTTTCGTGATTTTTTTTTGTCAATTTATCCCCCATGTTATTTACGCCTTTTTCAGCGTTTTTCTTAAATATATCTTAAAGAAAAGAGAAATGTGAAAATTTAAATGTAAAGAAACAAGGGACGCTTATACCAACGTTTTATCAAAAAATGTTGAAAAAAGTGGGAAAAAAAGGCAAAATAAATCGGTTGATATAATTGTCCCTAGTTTCTTTACATTCACCTTTCAGACCGTCTCTCTCACTTCTGTATCGGCTGCTCATCTTTTCCTTAAGATGTATTTAAGAAAAATGGTGAAAAAGGCGTAAATAACATGGGGAAAAATTGACAAAAGAACGCCACAAAAATATTCATCTGTTCCAGCTTTAGTTACTAGTTAATTTAGTTACTCCGCTACATTCATCTGTTACAGCTTTAGTTACTAGTTAATTAAGTTACTCCGCTACATTCATCTGTTACAGCTTTAGTTACTAGTTACTTTAGTTACTCCGCTACATTCATCTGTTCCAGCTTTAGTTACTAGTTACTTTAGTTACTCCACTACATTCATCTGTTACAGCTTTAGTCACTAGTTACTTTAGTAACTCCACTACATTCATCTGTTACAGCTTTAGTTACTTTAGTTACTCCGCTACATTCATCTGTTACAGCTTTAGTTACTAGTTACTTTAGTTACTCCGCTACATTCATCTGTTACAGCTTTAGTTACTAGTTACTTTAGTTACTCCACTACATTCATCTGTTACAGCTTTAGTCACTAGTTACTTTAGTTACTCCACTACATTC